>SCHK01040336.1:2005-20826 GCA_004124795.1 Poropuntius huangchuchieni
TTATTGGTGGGTATGTGATGGGAGACTGATGTTCAAGCTTATGTACCTAATGAGAAATTTCGTAGTGAAACTTGAAATGGATCATTACGGATTTGTTTTTCTTTTATAGACCACCCTGTTCTGAGAGTACTAAATATTGCAGTGCTTGGGACTTGGTATCTGTAAGCCATCTTTGTCCGTACTTAAGGCATAAAAATATTACTTTTTCCCCCCCTTTTGAAATTCTGAGTTCACATCGAAGGGGAAGGTGGGTCTTTGTCTTTATTTTGATGTACCCATTGTTTGAATAATTCTGTTGAAATAAACACTGCTGAACATATCCTAACACAGTGCAAAGATTTTTATGCTGGAGTTTATTATGTAACATAAAGAACAACATGTTTCATGTCAATTACACAGCATGTACAGTACATAATCAGCTACCGAGGTGTTTAGTGTGTCTTCCCTGAGCAATGAGTTTTCCGTTCGCCTTGTTGGTGAGATCTACTGTTGCAAATGCCAAAGTCCGTCCTTGTTTTAAAACCTGAGCTGTGATCAAGACGTCTTCTCCAATTTTAGCTGCATTCATGTATCTGTTAAATAGAAAGCAAACATTTAAGTGCCAAGAGTCTATTTCAGATGATAAATGTGTATAATTTTATTTATAAATTGAGACAGACTATTTTTCATTGCAAGTTTTGTCTTGTCAAGTTTTAGCAACATGAAAAAAGCTGAACATTTCCGTCATTTATTAACCAAGGGAAATAGGAACCTGACATCTAACAACCTAATACAATTGAGTACATATCATAAAATGGCAAAAATATGAAAACACTATTTCCAATAAATGTTCTAAATAAATTTTAGAAATTTAAAGCACACATTCATGAAAAATAGCCATGCCCTGAGCAAACAGTTGGATGTTTTGTCTAAGATCTACCTGCGCTGCATAGTTAAATATGGTCTAAAAGTATGCTGTTGTGGTTTTATTGTTTTTATTTGTATTTGTTTGAAATTATATTCTGGAAAACAATTAAAATTTAAAGATTGTTTTGAGCTAGGTATTTGAAACCAACATACAAACCACTGCATTTATGTAACACTTATAGTAGAATATTTTATTTGTATATTTCAATCAAATTTTAGTTTTAGTAATTTTGCCATGTGCTTTTGTAATTTGTATTAGTTGTTTTTAATATTCCAATATAGTTTTTTTTTTTTTTTTTTTATTTTTATTAATTTTTTTTAATATTCTAATATAATTTTTTTTTTTTTTTTTTTATTTTTATTAATTTTTTTTAATATTCTAATATAATTTTTTTTTTTTTTTTTTTTTCAGTTTTAATTCTAGTAATGTCATTAGCTAATAGAATCTAATAATCATAGCGGCCAATTATTGGAATAAATGGAAAAAAAAATTCAAATCAGTTTTCAAATTTCAATATTCATTCATTCTTTCTAAATGTAGAATTGGTTTTATTTAACAGTAACAACACTCCTCATGCATGACACAACAGTCCTGTATTCAGTGTCAAGCTCACGTTATGTTCATGTCCACGCTGACCCCGGGAGCTCCTCTCTCGCTGTACATGATGGCAGTGGTGGAGATCACATCCACCAGGGTGGCAGTCAGTCCTCCATGAAGAGTGCCTCCTCTGTTAGTGTGCTCCTCCTCCACCTTCAGCTCGCACACCACTTTCCCAGGGGCTGCAGACAATACCTCCACCTGATCACAGCACGATCGGCTCAACAGGTTTCAGCCGAATATGTTTGCTCAAATATATTTACTGCAGAGTGAACTGGTCCGGCTGGTTCACATAACAGTGTGTGGATCTCCAAGGAGAATCATTTAATTTAACCAAAGATTTCGCTCTTCACCTACCTTATTTAAAACCCGGTCAAATCCAGGATTGTCCACCATCGCTTTCATGACCTGTTTTATTGTATTTAGCGACATTGACATCATCGCTGATATTGCAAATGCCAAAACACAGCGAAGGACAAGTTCACTCTTGAAGAGTGTTTGAAAGATGGCCCAAATGTTATACAAAATAAGAGTATTGTTATTATCCAATGTAAAGCCCTTTTGGAGTTCTTCATCTAAAACGCCTCTTACCACAAGCGATGAAAACTGCAGGTAACTAATGAAAAACTGCACATCATTCTTCGACTTGGGTAAATTAAATCTAACATGTCAATTTATGAATACATTTAGAAGCTAAGACTGACCATTCGGTTCCAAGGACTTTTATTATGATAGAAGGGGTCATTCATGATGAGTCGTTTTAATGAATCTGATGAACAAACAAATCTGAACGATTCGTTCAAGAACGGGACTGAATCAATTTAAACTTTTCAGCCAACATATTGTAATTGATTTTAGACTTGTTTAATGTCGGTGCTAACTATAATTAGGTTCTGAATGTATTTGTCTTTTTTGTATTTGAATTGAATTTGTATTTTATTCGTAAACTGAACTGGCACACACTTGCTGGCCGGGGGCCATGAGCATCTGAATCATTTCAGTTTTGAAACGAACTGTTCAAAAGAACCGATTCTTTCAGTACTACAGTCAAATGCTTCCGAAAAACCTCTGTTTGAATAAAAATAGTTCTTCGGTTCGGGACTCTCTGGCTGCAACGTTTAATTTGAAAATTAGTGTAATAATATTTTGAGGAAGTGATTTATAGTATAGTGTAACGTAAATAAATTAGGTCCAGCGACCACAAGCATACGTTAATATTAATATTTTCTCCGTATTTTCGCGGGTTCCGGCCGGAATGTTTTTGTAGCTGCACGTTACGCGTCCATGTCCCGCCGTTGAACTGCGAACATGTCCAGCACGGTAATGTCAGGTAATCACGCAGATCAACAAATGTCTGCTTTAGAGGAAACGAGGATGAGTCTTTGCGATCAGTTTGCCTCCGTCTCTGGATCTGATAGCGCTGTGGCGCAGTGTTATCTAGCAGAAAATGAGTGGGATATGGAGGTATGGTACTAATACTGAACCAAGTTTCTCTCTCTCGCTCTCTCTCTCTCTTTTATTTTTACTGAGTAATGCATGTTCCGTTGTCCTTGTTTACAACCACTGTTGTTCTTAGAAAACTTTTTTTATTTCTGTGTTTCTGCCAGAGAGCATTGAACTCTTTCTTCGAGGCTCATATGGATTCAGTCTTTGATGTTGAAGATGCAGAGGAAACTAATAATAAAGATGTGTCTGGGAATAAGAGAAAGGAGATGAATTGCTCAGACACCGCTGATACTTCAGGAACAAAGAAGAAATTTAAGACAGGCCAGATGGATTGGTAATGTTTTCTCCTCTATTTATTATAAAGTAAAAACTGAGTTTGCTGTACATATGGTATCTATACTAATATTTGAAATCTTTTTTTCAAATCGTTTGTTGTACAGCATTGACCTGACAGCAGAGCAACCCACCTGCTCCAGCAGCGTGAACCCTCAAGAAAGTCAGACTGAAAGCGAATCTAATGCGGAGGACAGCAAGCTCTCCGTCATCAGCTGGAACGTGGATGGTTTGGACACATTAAGTCTTGCAGAGCGTGCCAGGGGCTTGTGTTCGTATCTAGCTCTGTGAGTTGGTCAGAGACCCCTTATGTTCTCTATTTCAAGTTTTATTTGACACTAAGTTTGTTTTGTTTTTGATAATTTTTGTTTTACTCATATAACTCCTCGTTTCTTATTATCCATTGTTCTTTTGTAGATATACACCAGATGTGGTTTTTCTTCAAGAACTGATTCCGTCTTATATTCAGTATCTTAAGAAACGTGCTGTCAGCTACCTGTTTGTCGAAGGTGAGAGAATGACCTCAGTGCTCAGTAAAGTTATTACTTGCTAGTTATTTACTGATTAATGAAGTTCTGTGTTATTTAAGGAAGCGACGATGGATACTTCACAGGGATAATGTTGAAGAAATCAAGAGTAAAACTTCTGGAAAGCGAGATCATCTGTTATCCTACAACACAAATGTTGAGAAATCTATTAGTTGCTCAGGTGAGTTTGTGGTTTGTAAGCATATTGAGGTATAATGAATGGCACAAGTCTATTTCTTAATGGAATCAGAAATACACCACCATTAAAAAGTTTGGATTTTTTTCAATGTATGTACAGTGAAAACAGTAATGTTGTGAAATGCCATTACAATTTAAAGTAACTGTTTTCTATTTAATAAATATTAAAATCTATTTTATTCCTGTGATGCAAAACTGAATTATCAGCATCATTACTCCAATCTTCAGAGTCACATGATCCTTCAGAAATCATTCTAATATGCTGATCGGCGGCTCAAGTGCTGAATATTTTTGTGAAAACTGTGATACACCATTTCTTAGGAATATTTGATGAATAGAAAATTCAAAAGAGCAACATTTATTTGAAATAGAAATCGCTTGTAACATTATAAATGGCTTTACTGTCACTTTTGATGAATTTAATGCGTTCTTGCTGAATTAAAAGTATTGATTTCATTTTGAAAAAATCTTTCAGACTGCAAACTTTTAAATAGTAGTGTATGTATGTATACATTAATATTTACTTTTCTAGGTTATGTGTCTTTCGTACATACATTTTTTTTTTTTTTTTTTGACTTTTTTTTTTGTTGTATCTTATAAAGGTGACTTTCTCAGGTCAGAAGCTATACTTGATGACATCACATTTAGAAAGCTGTAAGAACCAATCAGAGGAGAGAATGAAACAACTGCGGGTCGTATTTCAAAAGCTGAAGGAAGCACCAGAAGATGCTACTGTAATTTTTGCCGGGGACACCAATCTCAGAGACTCTGAGGTAAATTAAAAGTATTTAAAATTCACCACAGGGACTAGATGAGTGATTCCCAACTGGTGGTACACAAAAAGTTTGAATTTGCATTATTTAAACATAATAGAAAACAATATGTTCAATTCTTGTCTGTGGAATTGTGTATTGTATTCATAATACATGTTAAAATGAATCCATTTTTTAGTTTGATGTTGAAGTTGACTTTGACTGATTTGCCTGTGAATAATAGAAAAAGGTTGGGAAATACTGTGCAAACAATCACAATAGCTCCAAGTACAATGGAGGAATGAGAGCACAGTGAAAGTAACTAGTGCAAATGCAGCATTTCTGAAGATTGTTTCTGTCCGTGTAGGTGGTAAAGGTGGGAGGTTTGCCTCCAGGTGTGTGTGATGTTTGGGAACAGCTGGGCAAACAGGAACACTGCCGATACACCTGGGACACCAAAGCAAACAGCAATAAGACTGCGCCTTACATCAGCAGATGTCGCTTCGACCGCATCTTCCTTAGGTCTGCTAAAACCGGCCCAAGAGTCACTCCTGACCACATGGCCTTGGTCGGAATGGAGAAACTGGACTGTGGCCGTTACACCAGTGATCACTGGGGTATTTACTGCACTTTCAAAACATGATTATTAAATCCCCAAGGACTACATGCCTGTCTCATAGAAGATGGTTTTAAATAGTGTTTGAACTAAAATAGAGAATGTGAAGAGTGCCAACAAATCCAGACTACAGATCAGTGTAAGAAACAAACACATTCAGATAATAATACGATGTATAGCTGGATATAAAATACTGCATCTTACTGAATGGTTTGAATAGAATGGTTTACTTATTTCACAAAAGGATTCTTTTTGTATTTGTCATAAAAATTCTCAACAGATTTCAAACCATGATTTCAGTCAATCTCTGCTCTCTCATATAATTTTTATTTTTTTTTAAATGTGGAAGTGTTGGCTGAATTTAAATGATTTTATTTAAATAAATGTCACCTTGATTTATTGTGGTTCGGGTTGTGTGTCCTATATTATACCACAAGTGGTCAGTATTTCTCAAACATTATGGCCATTTATATAAATAAGCTTTTAAATGTCATTGGAACAGAGGCACAGTGTACTATTACTTTTTGAAACTACATACATAGTGTTAAAAAATCTGTGAAATTAAAATGATGACAAAACTATACAAATAGAACTTTTACATACTGAAATATTCTAAAAATACAAAAAAAGCTGTTGTAAAATACTGAACAAACACATTTACAAGAACATATTAAAATAATCAGTTTTTTTGTTTATAAAGAATTCCTTTGTCGAATTTACAGCTTTACTGTGATTTAAAAAGACAAATGTACATACCAAACACAAAAAGCAATAAAATAGTTCAAATTTATTTACTTTACTTCACTTTTACAGCTTGTCTCTTCATATTTCTTTAGTTTATATCATCTTCTTTTATTATAATCATAAACTTTTTTTTCCCACAATTATGACCGACTCTAGTGCCAGCATTTCCCTCACTCTACACAGTTTTGCATTATATATATATATATATATAATATAATATATATATATATATATATATATATATATATATATATCCATATAAAATGTTCTTGATATCATGTTGACACATGATGTGCAAAAAAAAAAAAAAAAAACCAGAAACAGTTGCGAGTAGAATATTGTTACTGTGCATCATTACCAACCAAGCTGCAATTTTGCGCAATAAATGTGAAAATATGATTTAATTGTGCTTTTTGAATACATACAATTCTAGCTTTGCACTGAAATAACTCCGTGGTGGAAATTTTCAAAAAAGTGGACATTGTTAGATTAAACAAACTAGTGAGTCTTTTTATCTTCTGGTGCTTAAACTATCACAGCCTGAGCTCACTGGATCTATCTCTGAAATAATGTTCAGATAAATGTGCTACTTATTCCAGTTGGTGAGGTCCGCTCTTAACTGTCCTAAATTAGCCGAAAGCATATGAGTGTCAAGGCAGCAGCTGTCTTAAGCAGAGTGGACACGTGACTCCAGACAACCTTGAAAGACACCCCACTGCCAAGGCTAATAAACCTTTTGCTTGGTCAGATGAGTAAATATTACATCTAAAGCAGGTCAGACTGCCACAGATCTGCCCTCGGGGTCTGTATGACTGGCTCACAGAGGTCTGCTCGCAGCGCAAACACACTCCCCTTGCCCCTCTCTCCAGGATAACATCCACTGTCACTTAAAGGGCCAGTCCTATGATAGGTTTGTTTGAATATTCTTATACTTGTAGCTGACATAAGACTGTTAGAGGCTCTCATTGTCCTCAACAAGACATGGTAGTAAATCGCAATGCTCCTCCCCTCAATAGGCATCATTGTAGCACATTGAATTGTTTTGACACTTGGCCAGGAGCTCATGCTATTTCAGGGAAGGGGGAATAGTGGGACTTTCAGATCAGTACTGCTCCAAATGTTAACGACAGCCATGTCAATATACCAGACCGAATATGCAATCAGTGGTATCGTAATGACAAGAACGTGATATGTTTGTTTGGTCAGCACTTTCCAGGAGGGTTTTCTCTTATCAGGGACACACAAGGTCACGGTCATGGAACAACTCCAGCTGGGATCTTCCAACACAATCTCAAGGCAATTCATAACTAATTAACGCTTTGGTGAATCCGTGGATATTATTTATGTGAATTTATTATTGTTTCCTTGTTTTATGTTTAGGATGGACCATCAACTTTTTTTCTAAAAATCATACATTTTCTACTATTCACATTATAAAGTCATGAATTTGGCACCTGGTAAAATATTTATACTTTTTGGGGTTGGGATTGGGGTTGTTTATGTTTAGGGGTAAACCTTCATCCTTTCTTTTTTCATGCATCTTTTTTGTTTGTTTGTTTAAAGGGATAGTAAAGGATACCCAGGTATTTTTGGGTAAAGGATACCCAGGTATTTTTGGGTAAAAGATACCCAAAAACGAAAATTCTGTCATTAATTACACAAATTAAGATGACCCTGCACAGACAGCAACACAACTGACATGTTTAAGGCCCAAAAAGGTAGTAAGGACATCATTAAAATAGTCCATGTGGCATCGGTTTAAACACGTTTTCATACTGTTCACATCATAACATTTCATACGAAACTGCAAACTCATAATTGGGTTGGTTATATTTAGGGGTGGACCTTCATGCTTTTTTAAATCATAAATCTTTATACAATTCACATTGTACAAATTCATACGAATTTGCCACATTGTAAAGTAGTTAATTTTCCAGTGAGACCGAGTTGTTTATATTTGGGGGTGGAGTTTATGTTTTATTATTATTATTATACGATTTACATTATAAAAAAAAAAATGTAATTGTCACCTTGCAAAATAGTTATGCTTTCTCACTAGATCGGGTCGGTTATGTTTAGAGGTGGAGTTAGGGAACAACCTACATGCTTTTTGTTAAAAACAAAAAACAAAAAGCTAATATACGATACATATCACATAATAGAAATTCATATGAAATTTTAACTTTATAAAATAGTTTACAATAGTTTTCTCATGATATTGGGTTGGTTTTGTTTAGGGGTGGACTTTTATTTTCTAAAAATCATACGTTTTTGTTCTGTTCCGCTTTTTTTCGCATTGTAAAAATTAATAAATAATAAAATGAATGCTAAAAATTTACAAGGTGGCATTTTCGTATATTTTTATGATTGTATATTTCTATAAGTCAAACATATTTAGGGTTGGGGTAAACAGTGGACCTTCATAGTTACTTCTTTCCTAAAAAAACAAACAAAGCTTTTTCTACATTTCAACATTGTACAATTTAATATGAAATTGCTACTTTGTAAAACGTTACATACATACACCCTGTGAAACTGGGTTGGATCTTCCCCGTCATTTCACAGTTCAGATTGCACGCTTTAGGTTAGATAATGGTGCAGTTTGTACCATGTCACTGCAACTCCAAGATAATAAATACTGAAACAGGAGGCAACCCTGTGAGGGATGAAATCTTAAGTAATTACGCAAGCAGACAATATAGCACTGTTAATCTGTAACTAAACTGAATTATCAGCAAACAAGCCATCTTCTGTTAACAGGCCATTCTAAGACGTGTCTCCTACACTGAATTAAATGCAGAAACACTGGGGTATTTATATAGACTAGAGAGCACAGCACAAGATGCTTGTGTCATTTTTCAACAATTTTATTTCATAAATAACACTGAACAAGCATGGTACAGCGATAAATATTCATTTACATTGCAAAATTCTCTGTATTACAAAATACAGTGTATGTAAAATGCACTTGTCAAAGGGGTCAAGAGGTTTCAGTATAGTACCTGATGTGCCCTAATCTGAAGTTACATTTGTACGTTTTTTTTTAATTTTTTTTTTTTAAAAATGTGCTGTAATCTCAGATTAAGGTTTGCCAAGAACCTCACAAGACCCCTTTGCTATTATACGCACTGTTGCATATCCCACTGTCATTTAAACTGGAAAAATAAGACAAAAGCACTGATACATATCTTCAAATTGTCATTTATTTTTGTTGTTTGTTCGATTTTGATTCTTTTTGCATTTTACATCCCGACAATCTTTAGCTTTTCAGTTATCGCAACCCCATGCCTGCTCAAATTAGAGTCTGAACACCCCGCAGGCTAGTGTCCCGTTTCAATGTCTTAGGCAGCAAGAGGTACAAGGCAGGTTGACATCGTAACACAAGACCAGGATCTCTACAATGTAACTCAGATGGTGAGTCAGCATGTTCAGTTTTTATTTATTGCTAAATTCAGAAAACAGAGGGGCTATTCCATTTCCTTGGGAAAAAAAATGAAATAAAAAACCATTCGTCCCATTTTTAAGTTAAGGAATGTGTCCATTTGTGTGCAGTTACATCTGCACTTTTCAAAATAAATGTAACAACTTGTTAGAAAATCTATTTGCACACTCTCCATGTAAGAAAAAAACGAGATGGCGTAGATCACTTTGTAGTAAAATTGCAATATTAATTCGAGCCCTTGTCAGCATTTCACTCAGACTCTACAGTCTAAGTAGCAGCAAAACTATAACTGGAGACGTAAATACAGAGTAAGATGAGATGGTTTTCAGAATGAGCAACGCGCCAGTGTTCCACTGATTGTCAGATTATGGTGACGCTCTAGTGTTGATGCTGTAAACCAAACGGCGAGTCTCAAGTGACACCGAGAATGAAGTCACTACCAACCGAGTGTACATTTCAGTTACTGGGAAATCCATCATTGAGAACGTGTGTTTAAAATGTGGATAAAAAGCTCACAATGACAAAATCAAAGTCACCTCCACAATGTTTTACAGCATGAACGACTGGATTTACAGTATCATTTCATGTCAGCCAGCACAACAGTGTCGTAGTGTATGGGTGAATTTAACGAGAAGACAAAACAAACAAACTAAGCACCAGGATTGCGTGAAATCCCTTGCATGGAGGGATTTCGAGTTCCCGGTGTGGAAGCTGGGAGTTCACTGCGGCTCTGAGCTCGTTAACAGAAGCCTGTGCTAAATTATATAGCCGGGACCCAAATACGTCAGTCAATGCTCAGGAGTCTTTTGTTTCTAATTAGGTGAATCTCTAAGGAGGGAACGACAGACATTACCATGACTGGAGTCGTGTAATAACATTTTAGTTGTAGTTTGCACTTTTGTCAGTTATTTGTAGCTGTTGTTGTAATGCTCAAGTGTGCCGTGGAGGCTTTGAGCTGAATTTTCACTGGTGTGCATTTTTGAGAAAAACTGCCAAAAGATGCATTGTAGGCAGTTGTGAGCCATTTTAGCACTGTGCCAACAACCCATTAATCTGGTGTCAATAATGTTGAACTTCAGCATTCATTACATATTATAAAATACTAACACATGACAATGCTTCCCTTTTTATATATATTTAAATACACATTTTCCCCTAATTTAGGGAAAATATTTATATAAATACATATCCTTATATAATTATACAAATATATTCAATATAAAATATATTCATAATAATTACTTAACCCCGCTTTTCTGCATTTCGCCTTTATCTTACATATTCGGTTTGTTAAATTCTATATGTGCAAACGTTCTGAATTATGATTCTAACAATGAATAAATTAACAAAAGTGTTGTCAAAAATGCTAACAGCCCTATAATAAAGCATTTGGTTAAATAATACAAGAAAGAAGGCAAAGAATTTCAGTCCTCTCAATATGAGAATGAGAAATCGAACACATACGATCATACCGCTGAGCTAATCATGCTGAACTAAAGGTTCTTGGCAGGACATCCTTAAATATCCAGCTAAGAAAATTTCCTTCCCTCCCATCTGTTCCTTACAAAACTGCAGAGTAGCAAAAGTGTTCCCAGTTTGGCAAAAGCCAGAATTTTTACGCACGTGGTACTAACTGATAATAGTTTTTCTTACTCTAAACATAATACGAAAAAAAAAAAAACAATCCATCAAGCAATACCTTTAAATGAAAAAAAAAAAAAAAAAAGACAATTCTTCATATATCTGAACAAAAAAAAAAGAAAAAAAAAAAGGAAACATCTTAAGCATATTAACCTGATATATTAGTTGGGCCCTCTTTAGTAACTAACTACAATTCTATAACATTTTCTTTAATTAATTTACTCATTTCATGCTTTAGACCACCTATATAAAGTTATATAATTTTATATTAGTATCATAAAAAAAGAACTTGAAAAAGAAAATGTACCGCAAAAACAAATATATCTCATAAACTTCTCATGTAATACTGGCCCAGGGTCCCAATCTTTGGGCAATGTTTCAATGATCAAAGTCTGAAGATGGGCTCTCGGCTCTTTGACAGTCCAGTGCCGTTCCACATCAGACCTCCATCATAACCAGAACAGCTGGCTGGGACTGTAGCAGCTCCCAAGACTCCCTGACACAGCCGAGACAGAGCTCCGTCCGTCCAACTGGATACAGGATTGAAATATGTTCAAGAAAAGCTGTGTTCAGACCACGTTGATCCCCCCTCCCACGGCAGCCCGTTTGCTGCAGTAGGTCGAGCCGCTGTGGTTGGCCGCTCCGCCGTTCATGTAAGACGTCTTCAGCTCCAACTGGCAGGCTGCGATGGCGGCGTTCAGTTCCACTTGTGCTCGATGTACAACGTAAAACATCAGGCCTATGCTGATGAAGATCTGATGAGAGGAACAGAGAGAGTGAGTCACCGGACAGATCTGCTGACTGAGCTGGACGACGCTTGATACAAACATCCACATGATGGGACTTATGGTTGTAAATTGAAGCAATTTAATCCTTGGCTGACATATCGCAACATCCCGTTTCAGTCAAGAATTCATTACTGGCATCTAACTTTACTACACACAAGGGCTAAAGCAAAATAAGAAGTCATTTTTGGTCAAAGCTCTGCCAATGACCATCTATAATTATGGTTTACTACAGGTTCCACAAGAATCTAGACTAGACATAAATATTTCATTTCCTCATACGGTTACATATCCATTGCAGAATCTGCAAAACACCATTTAAGCAAATGCATAAGCATTATTTTTCAATGATGTTATTCAATTCTTTATATAATCTTATTTTTAGTGCAGGAGAAGACATATATAACACAAACAAGTATGTTTGACAAGACAAAATTAATAATAAAAAAAAAAAAATACACAAATTATCTGGTTTAATTTTAACATTGGGTTATGCTCTTTAGCATTTGCATTTAGCAAGTGGCAAAGCTGAATTTAAACCCCACTGAACGTTCCAGTGAATTCTGAGAATTCCAATATGCAAAGCATACTGGGAAACCAAAGAACTTTACAAAACAATAAACAGCTTCAAGGCAACATTATATTGCGCACCACTAATTGTGTGCAATAGTGTGTAAAAAAGACAGGTAATAGAGTAATCAACAGGAAGAGAGTGTTGTATTAAGCTCTGTAAATAAACGTGACTCAAAAAAAAAGAAAAAAAAAAAAATTGTAGTGATGCTCCTCATTTGCAAGCTGCTTTGTATAAAAGCACCTGCTAAAATCCAAAGTCTTGGATCCAAATGTGAATGTAAACTTCTTTTAATTAATATAACTTCTTAAAGATTCTGCAAGGAGTATGTTAACTTGTATGCCAAACCATTTGTTTTTTGTTTTTTTGGAGGCTTACCTGCAGACTGAAGACGAAGTATCCACTGACGCTCTGTTCTGCGATCACGTCCTCCATTGTGCGCAGGGTGGTGCCCAGATATGAGTTAAGGAGTTGTGTTGGGAGAAGTCCCACTGAGGAAGCCACTAAATAATTTGGCAAGGACACATCTGTGATCTGTCAAAGAGAGCGACAACTATATTTGGTCATAGAGTTGGTCAAGATTAATCACAGAGTGTTTTCACCGCCTGCAAGAATGTGTCATCAGTCTCGTTTTTAGCCTCATCACTGTCCTTCACAATCTAACTGGACTTTTCTAGCCTCTCTAATGCACTACAGTTGAAAACATTTCGATATCAATAATTTTTCTTTCATATCATATTCTATCATATGTTGACATGCCAGCAATTTTAAAATCTTAAACACTTTTCACACATTCATTTCAATTTCCTCTATGTAAATACAACACAATGTATTTGTTCGGATGTTTTACTGGTTGTACTACATTGCGATAATTCTTTGAAAATTAAATCTTTAAGCCGCGCTTCTGTCCTGTAACAAGCCTGTTAGACTCTAAGCAAACACACCCTACATAAACATACTAAAGCATTTTGTTATTCAACTGTATCACCTTTGGGTGTGAGTTGTAAAACATGGTGCAAATCTCTGTCTTCAAGTGCTAAACTATGAACCATGATGAAAAACCCTTCTATTTTAGCTCATTAATAGACTGGAGAAGAAGCAGGCATTGTTTGATTTGGGTTGCGTTGACCTATAAATATTCATGAACGAGATAATATGATGCATACTTGTTCTAAGAAGCGACTTCATTGTAAATTGCTGTGAAGCAATATTTTAAGTATGCACTATGCAGACGCATGCATTGTGTTGGGTTACCTACATAATGCATCACATTCTGCTTCAGCAGAAAACGCAGGGCACATTGAAATACGGCCCTTTCTATAGGACTGAGAATGCGAAACATAATTCCAGTGTGACCCGTTTAGTGCCGACATATATCACACCCTTGGGCTGCGATCCCCCCATTATGTAAAAAAAAAAAAAAAGAAAGGTGAAATAAAACCAATTAGGGTTAACACATTTAGAGTCAGTGGCACTTGCTTTGTTCACTCACTTTCCAAATGTAGACCGATACAAACTGAATAACATCCTCATTGATAATAGGACTCTAAGTAGAGGGTGGCAGGCTAATGGAGCGAGAGAACTGACTCACGTATCAGGTTCAATCCCATGTAAAGCAAACCCAAAACTGAAGTTACTGAGATGACCCAAGTGTTCGATCACTACAGCGTCCTTCAGAAAGAACTGAGACTTACGTTGCTTTAAGGGCAATGACACTGTGCTAGTGTAATGTAGGTTACTTCTTCAAAATTGATGGCTAAATAGGGCTGCACAATTATGACATATCATAAGCCTTTTTTTCATTTTGTGTAGGGCAACTGCAAGTCACAGGCAATTCAACATTTCAACTGTTCAACTGAACATTTGAATTAGATTTTGTTTTTATATCTTCCGAATCCGATTTAAAAATGAGAAATGTTGCTTTGACAAAAAGTCGAAATAATCATATATTTTTAATAAATATATTATTTCTTTTATTTCAAGTAATGAAAATATTTTTACAATTTTAGTTAATGATAACTGCTTTAAGACTGCACATAAATGGCCAGTTTTTTTTTTTACTGCTCTCCTTAACTGCATGAAAACAAAACTGTTATTCAAACGTGTAATTAATTATACACAGAAAGTGAGCACCAAGCCAGTACTTGAACACTCCCATCCTGGCCGTTGAGTCCAGACTGCTCACACACAGAGTTTGGACTCTCTAGCTACGCAACAGAATCTATTTTATTACAGAATGTTTACGGCTTGCTGATTATAATGGGAGTATATATTTTTGCATACAGTGTATATTGGCTGTTGTACAAAATACAAATTGCAAAAGCAAATTTACTAAATACCCTTTAGGCTTTAAAGCTTTTTTTGCGCGCCAGGGTATCAGGCGATGTTTCTTTAGTATCCAAATATTTAACAGTTGCCTTAATTAATACGTCTAATATACAAATGATGAATGCAGAGATGAATCAGAAATTTTAAGCACACAATGTTACAAATGTTCAACCGCTGCGAAAAGATTTTTGCAATTGACTGAATATGAATGTAATTGACGATATTTACAATTATTTCATTACAGCAGTCTTAACTAAATTTTTTTATATTTTCAATTAACTGTGCAGCCCTACACGTAATAAAACAAAACAGCTGTTTAACATTAAAGCTGTTTGTTAACCTAGAAAATGACACAAATTCCCGCTGTAAGCAGGTGGTCAATGTTCATTTCCAGTTCATATAATCAGTCACTGTCAGCCACTCTAACATGATCTGTCAAGTGGAAGTGGTACAAAACATTCAACTTGTATTAAAAAAAAACATCTGCTCATAATAACTGCCATCATAAAAAAAACTTTAAAGGAAAAATACATTACGATATGAATCATCCAGTGAATAAATTATGCAAATGGTGCAAACAATAGCCAAATATGTTCCAAAATGGCAGGCTACTGGTCATCAAGTTCATATAAAAAAAACAAACCAGCCTTAACGCTTCAGATGGTCTAAATATATCTTAAATCCAAGTCAATATAAGAAGACGTAAATGTTCCTTGTTTTAAGAAACAATTTCTGAACCAAGAAGATAAAACATAGCTCGCTGAATAGTGACTAAATCATTTACATAAAATTCAAATTTCATTAAAATCACATTTAGGTACCCAAACTGTGCAATCTTTTTGGTAAACTATTTAAATGTTGCTGTACATTTACATGTACATGTATCACCATGTATTTATCAAAAAGGTTAAGGAAATTGGGTAAGAGGTAATTCTGAGTAAGGCTAAAAATGCTGTTAGACAGACACTGTATCACTCTGTCATTGTTAAAGGTTGCAGTTTCTTTCTCATGTGTGTCAGCTAATTAAAAATGTATTATGTTGGTTGTGCAAAGTGTCGGAAGGTAATATTTCAATGTACAGAGAGACCTGTCTTTATACCCTTGATCCTGTGTGAAGAGCAGTTATGTTTGATTTAAATCTGGCTCTGAGATGGAGGTCTTAATTGTTTAAGTCCAGCAAAGCTGGATAAAGCCACCTGGACATCCCTTAAAGATTACAGCCACTTCAACGCTATTAATCAGATACCTTTTTGTGCTGGGTATCTTTAGTTTTTACTCTGCTAAAATAAATAAATTAATGAATCAATTAATAAATAAATAGGGAGAATCATGTTTTGCTCCAGCGAAAAAAAGTTTGTGAAAGAGTGGGAAGGGAAATCTTTATCACAATCCACTCATATGTTGATCCAGATTGGCTTTTTAATAAAAACAACAAAAAAAAAAAAAAACTGATTTCAGCCATTTCTTGATAACTCAAAGCTAGACAATTTTACCTATTTGGAGTGATTTTCAAATATTTTAACTAACTGGTATTTTTCCCCCTTTTTGTCTTTTACAAATTATCTGTTATTACTTATCTATTGTTTCTGTTTTTATAAAAGCAATATCACACTTGTGATATTGAGTGGGTTATAGGGTTAACTAAAACCATTAAAAACAATTTGATACTTAAAACAAAATTAAGGTTAGCTGAAATAAAACATTAAAAAAGTTATTTTATTTTAGCTAGTTGCCAGAACTACATTTCTCACTAAAAGTACAATAAAAAAGCAAGCCCAAAAATGAAGTAAGGCCAGGTTTCACAGACAGGGCTTAGACTAAGCCAAGGATGAAGCCATAGTTCAATTGGGACATTTAAGTAATTTTTCTAAACGTGCCTTAAAAAACTAACATTACTGGTGTCCATCTTAAAACAAAACAAAGGCACTGATACATTTTAAGACCAATCAGTGCAAGTTTCTTTCATCTGAAACAGCTCAGACTTACATTTTAGTCTGGGACTCGATTTAAGCCTCGCCTGTGAAACCGGGAGAAAGTAAAATAACTATACTAATAAATCAAAAACTAATATAAATCACAAATAATAACACTAAAATGACCAAAACTCTCAAATTAAAGTGAAAACAGTAAATTAAAAAATTACATAAATAAAAAAACTTAATAAAAACTATGGCAATTAATAAATGACACCAAAATAATGCTGGTGCGAAATTCGTTAAATGAAAACATTTGACATGCGTTAATTCCTTATCAAAAACAACAATTACGTCAACAGCATAAGTGGCTAAAAGTGACTTACCGAGAAGACCGCGTTCTGGAGGCCGAAAGGAATCGGCGTGAGTCTCGCTAAGGCCACAATTTTGAGTCCACTTCCACCCTCCACAACCCTAATAACAGCACTCAGCTGTTCACTGCTGCCGATCTTACCCAGAACCCAGTTCGTCAGCAGTCGCTTACACACCACATGGGCGATGAAAGTCCCGATCAGAACCCCGACCATCACCAGCCCCATGCCCAACACAAACCCATACAAATACCCCGCGGCCACGTTCAGCACGATGTAGCCCCAGCCGCAGGGGAACGACACCGTGATCAAGCCCACTATGAACAGCATGGCTCCCACAAAACTGTCCAAACTCTCCACCCACAGCAACACATCCTTCAGGTACTGGCGCACTAGGGCCACCGAGGAGAAGCACACGGCTGTCAGGACGCACGCCAGCAGGGCGCTTTTGAAGCAACAGGTGGTGATGCAGCACGGATGCCTGAACTCGGGAGTGAAGGACACGCCGGTCTCGGTGTGACCCGCGGGGTCCGCCTCCGGTTTCCCGCCGTTCCCTCGCTCGTCAAAGACGTTACAGATCAAGACGTCGATCTTGTCGCAGTCCAGCGGGTCCGGGGTGCGTTGCAGCCAGCGGCTCAGCTGGAGGTGTCCCTTCCCCGCGGCGTGTTTCAGGGCTTTCAGCACACCCTGCACTGGCCCCGAGCTCCACATATTCATCCCGACTTCATATGACTCCACTGGATTGATCGATTGGACCAGTCCAAAATGTTGACCCTTGAATGCAGGCTACACGTTGCTCAACCTGGGCTCCTCGGGCGAAGCGATAAGCAACGATTTCCCTGGAAAGCGAAGACTAGCAGTCCAGTGATTTATAATCAGGTGATTTATCTCGGAAAGACTGATGTGGACTCCTGCCACTTCAAGGACTTGAGATGCAAGCGCGTCAGCTGTCGTTCGCTTATGAACGCCATACTCTCGACCCCAACATCAGAGGAATAAAACCCCTCTCAGACCGCTCCTGTCTGACGGATAAATCACACACACGCTCAACTTTCCCGAGTCCAGGCACAGCTCGCTGCAGCGCTCCGCTCCAGAGTCCCGCCGCTCGCGCAGCTCAAACTGTCACATCTCTTCGCTCAACTGAGCGCGGTTATAAAACCTGTGAAAGACGGTCGCTCGACGTTTGCCCGACTGCTTGTTTACTTGCGCTCCGCGAGCTCTTGCACACACCGATATGGGATGTTTACGCCAAGCGTTATTCATACCACTGTTTGTTTCCCAGCATTCCGTGCGACGTCGTCACGTGATCTCATGAGCGCACGTCACTGTGAGTATCGCGATAACACACAACTGCTCTCTGATTCACCTGAAAATGCTGTTGTTCTCTGTAACATTTTAGTGTAAAGAACATTCACTAGTGGAAATATTTTACTCATGGTCGGATACTAGTTTTGGATAATTCAGTATACATAGATGAATATAAATTGATAATAGTGCTGTCAAACGATTAATCGCGATGAATCGCCTCATAATAAAGTTTTTGTTTAAATAATATATGTGTGTGTGTGTGTACTGTGCATATTTATTATGTAGCCTACATAAATACAAACACATGCAGGCCTATATGTTATGTTTCTATATTATATATAT
>SCHK01040397.1:0-10450 GCA_004124795.1 Poropuntius huangchuchieni
GACAGTAAGAAAGGAAAAGCAAAGAAAGAGGAAAAGGAAAGAAGTGGTAAATAACGAGAAAGGAAAGGAAAGGAAAGGGAAACAGGAAAGGGAAGAAAGTAGTAAATGACAATAGGAAAGGAAAGGCAGGCAGGAAAGAGTAAAGGAAACGGAAGTAGAAAAAGAAGTAGTGAAAGACAGTAAGAGATCAAAGAAGAATGTAGAGCACTCAGCCAGTGTCAGCAGGGTCTGCACTGGTTTAAAAGCATACAAGCCAATTACTGCGCACAATTACTCTACAACACACACCACTTCCTTTAACGCGCAAGCCTAATTCTCTAATGTCCTACTAACAGGTCTCTTAGTAACACTGAGGATACTTGCATTACTCTACAGCCTCCTTTTTCTCTTCTGGATCTTATCAATCATTTAGCATCCTGAATGATGAGATCTTTTAAATTCTTATGAGTGTTATATATCCAGCTGGCCTGGGACTGATCGCTCATAGAAAATCGCTAGTTTTTAAAAGAACTGATAAATGCTATCCAAGAACTATCTACTCTGAGCCTTGCTTCTCATTCTGACTCTTCTTTCTATCCAGGTACTGTACTGTACTGTATAAAACCAGTGTGTATTCATGAAACTTTTATCAGTGCTTGCTATAAAATATATACTTGCAAATGAAGCAATACACATACAACAAACATTTCTGCAGATGAGAAAATGAAATGAGAAGGCACATTGGGAACAAATATCGAACATCCATAATAATGATATGATCTCTGACGGTAGAGACAGTGCATGAGGCGATAAGCAAACTAAGGCGCTGGCTTCAGGTCAACCCCGCCGCCACTAAACACATGCAGTCAGCAGCAACCACAAGAGCTTACCAGACGCCAACGGACCCACTGCCACTTCACATGTATGACTAGGGCAGGGTCATAGCCTTACCTAGAGCCATTTTTAGGAGACACGTAACGATTTGCTCGCTCAGGATCTCTGTAAAAATTCAATAGTCAGACCAAACAATACCATCCACCGCAGATGGGAAAGACAGGATGGTTTGAGATGAACATGGGGGAAACCCCAGTGTGCCAAACAAATACAAGAGAGGAAAGTGATAGTGCCAGACACAAAGACTGACAGACAATAAGTGGAGACAGACAATACTTTGTCAAAAACAGTTTGGGAATTGTAACTAATTCTGTATTGATGTACTGAACACATAACAAGTGATAACTATGGCTTCTTGGCTGATTATCAGATCCTTTTTCTGTCAGTTTCAAAATATACAGCTAACTCCATACAAAGAAAGTATTAAATAATTGTTAAAAAATATTACTATACTAAAATATATTACTATAAATTTAAATGTTATTAAAAAAAATAAAACATTTATATGGTATACACAGTCTGCTGTGCAACCTTTCTGACATAAAATTAAAATAATTACTAAACTAAATCTCAGTATTGAAAAACACTGGTCATATTGGTGTGCTGTCTCTAAACTCGGCCAGATTTGGTTCTGTTACATGTGCAAAAGTGAAAAGTGTAGACGCAATAACAGGTATTTTTCCAGACTGACATAACAACACAGGCAGAAAGGCTTGTTTGAATGTCCTATTCAACAGCCTTCAAGAAGCAGATTTACAAGCAATTACAAACGTTAACCACTGTTGATTATGAAAGTTTAAACTTTACTATAAGCCTTATTCTGCCAACTCAAATTATTCAACCAAGAAATGACAGTAATGGGAGAAGATCTTTGTGTGAGTTTGCTTTTGTATATATGTGTGTGAGTGGAAACTTTTAATAAAAGCCAACTTAGAACGCTGTAGGGAGGAACAATCAAATCAACTCTAACCACATTCCATGTCACTTCCATTGAACGGCGCTTCGTGATTTATGAGTGGGGATTTTGGAAGCAACTGGACACTATTTAATGCTTACTTACTAGGTATTCAGATCACCCTTGAGGGTGTTTACTGTAGAAGATCAAATCATATTGTCACCTTTACTCATCAAACACAAAGAAAAACCATTTGTGTGTAAAGAACATCCATAATACTGTATTAAACCTTTAACTCAGGCTCAAATACGGTCAGGATCTGCCTTATGTCTACTGCAATAAACATTGATTTTAACCTTAATGCTTCTGGCACTGACCGCTGACTAGGAAAAGGTCAGGCTCGCATCAAGGACTTAGACGCATAGGGTCCTGAGGGAAGATTTTACACTTGCAAACTTGCAAAAAAAAGGCAGCATGTGTTGACATAGTCTTCCTTTTCCCAGACAGGAAGGCTTACGTGTCATTGATGCAACACCTCACGTCCCCTGGCAGAAAGAATGACTCGGACTCCCATTACAGGGCCCAAAAAGCTGATCAGCTGTGTGGGAGTTTGAAAGAGAAGACGGCGCATCCACACCTCGTCTCGAAAGGGATCTTACTTTGGAATTCATTAACATTCCACATAGGTTTGCTGTACATTTGCTGGGAGCCGGACACTCCAAAGCAAACAAAGAACGCGTCTGAGCAAGGAGGGAGAGAGAGAGAGAGCGGCCGAGAGGAAGAGAAAGGGGAGACGACCGTTGAATGGAAAAACATATCCGCTTAATTCAAGTCTTTAGCATCTCCAGTTTTTCTCAGACTCGAACGGTTATGTCTCAAACATCGATAATGAGGTCTACTCAGTGGGGACGGAGACTGGCAAATCTGTCGCCCTAACTTCCAAACCAAACGCAGCGAGGGGGCTGGGGTTGTTGGGTCAAGATGGAAATAACAAGTCAGCAGTGATGGAGAAAAGGGCTTCCTGAGCATCCTGCTACTAAGGGAAAGCATATTTACATTTAGAAAGGCTGTTTTCCATCGATTAGAGATGGAGAGACGGGTTGACGGGTGCATCACGTTGTCCCTGAGTGAACCACAAACCATTACCTTGATGAAAATGGGGCTCCAAAAGCAGAAGTTTGGGAAAGCTAAGTGGTAGAAGATGTTTGGCGACATCGATTTGTGCATCAATACTCATGACTCAAAACCCCAGCCCACCCCAAAACGCACACACACTCGCAACCAAATAAACAAGCCACAAAAAAGCTTGATTGCAGATGTCCTGAACGAAACCTCAGAAAGTCTCGAAGCATGTGTGTCTGAGTAAACCTGAACCGGTTCCTGTGTGCCGTTCTTCTCCCACATGAGACAAGAAAACATCCGATGCCACAAGCAAGGTAAACAGATAACACAATGCAGACGTCACTCCTCGTTTCGGCAAACAAAAGCCTAACATGGAGCGAGCCCTCAGCCAGCGGCTGCTTTCCAGTCTCATTAATCCAGTCTGCGTCTGTTTGTGCATCCCAAATTACAGCCTGCTGAAGTCTTAATATGCAACCGCCACCGTCGCCCCAGCAACAAACAACGTGGCCTGGAGTTCGTACCTTTCCCCCCCCGCGCCATCTGATTCCGCTCCAGCCTCCGCTGCTGGCACCTACCCCTTTCCAAAACCTCATGTTCTGATCTTGTCAGCCCCATGTCGAAATAATTAGGCTTCGGTCTGGACCTCCAAAATTCTGGTTTTGATTCTATGAAATCAAGCCGCCTCAAGACTATGAGCTCAGACCCACTTTGATAATCGCTCTCCAGGAAGACTGAAGAAATTAAGGTCTTCAGACCACTGTTGTAAACTGTGGCAGAAAGTGCTGGGAGTAACCCAGTCTCTGTTCCTACCGAGGGTCTACCTAACCTCTCCAGTACACTAGAGAAGTAGTTTTCCATCAGGACCTAGAATTCAGATTGGACATCAACTGGCAAGCCAACGTTGTACGAACATGGTTTATCATACAAAAATCGACAAAAAATGTCCTGAAAGAAGGATTCTGAGTGTAATACTTGTACTAATGTGTGTTACCAAAAAAATGTATTCAACTACTGATTTCTAATGAACGCACATCGAAGACTGACACGAAAGAGAAGGATTTGTTGTTTGAACATGGTAACTCCACTGCTGTCTATGCAGCATCAAAAAGCTCTCGGATGTCATCAAAAATATCTTAATTTGTGTTCCAAAGATGAACAAAGAAGGTTTTATAAAAACACTATTTTTTTTAACACTTTTATTTATAGAAATGAATTTAAATGTAATTATATTTTAATAAAAATCCATTTTGTTAAATTGCTAAATTGTTCTTGTCATTTTATGGTTTTAGCCTTTATGTTATCATGGCAACAAAGTTGTAAACACTAAAATCGTGTTAGCATGCATACGTCCTATGGCTATATGTACAAAGTATTAAAACATTTACAGACTGACCTCATTTCACTTACATTGTAAGTGCTTCACTGTAACCTAGATTTGAAAATGTAGAAAATATGTGTGGCAATATTTTGCCACAAGTGATCTTGATTCTACTTTTATTGAACCTACAATATTCTTTATTCAGGCTTATGCATTTGGGATATACGTAGATTGCATTTGGGGTTTTCAAATAGCAGGAAATGCAAGAGTCCACTAAACCAAACAGACCTGCTTCGAGCTTCAGAAAGTGCAATCAGTGCATGTGTCATACCTGGGTGTGAAGATAGAGTTGTGCAGGAAGTTCTCGAAGACTTTCCGGTAAGATCGGTCTTCAGCTTCCGCCTTCAGGTCCTCCTTGGTTTTGGGGCAGGGGCAGCAGCCCTTCTCACCCCCACCAACATCTGATTTGGTGGGCTTTGTTTCGCCCTCCATGTCCGACAAAGCCGTGGCTGAGATGCGGATGGGAATTTTGAGCTCTGTAGACCAAAACAATGACACAGACTGAGCTGACTGTGCAAAAACAAACAAGCTTCACACAGTTATTGTACATTTTTCTGGAATACCTGAAGGTTTAAGGTTAGTGGAGGTGATGAGGGTACATTAATGATGCACACTTACCTTTAGAGCAGTAGTTATGCTGGTAGAGTTCATGGTCTTCTGACTGCTGCTGCCAGCGGAGCAGGTAGAAGGTTTTGTTTCCATTGGGAGAGATGGGAGGAGACCACTTCACCATCAGGGACGAGGAGGAGTTGGCATATGCGCGGGCATCGAGGGGCATTGATGGCGCTGTGGAATTGCAAGAGATTAGTTGGCGTAATAAATCAAATTGTAGATTGGCTACTGGATATTGGAGGGATAGTGGTGATGCCAACCTGATGCATTGGTGCGGATATAGACCACCTCACTCTTAGCCCCCAGAACGTGCTTGTCCTCTACAACCAGGGTCACGGCTTTCACAAAGATGGCATATTGTGTCCAGGGTTTAAGAGAGGCCAGCAATACCCCTGGGTCTGCCGATTTGTCCTGAGGAAGGTCTACATCCACCATGTTCCAGCTATTTGAGCCACATCCATCTTGTCCGTCAAATTCTGTGATGTTCTGGAAGGGTCTACATCGAGACAACAGCACACAAAGGCACATTTATAAAACGCTTTATCACAACCCTGAAGCAGCCAATAAACTTGATGTGAATAATATGTCTATAATAGTAACTTCTAGCAGTCTGATACTTACGCCTCCTTGTAATACACGATGAAGCTGATGAGGTCTCTGTAGTCAGGCGGTCGATATCGCTCCCAAGTGAGCTTTATCCGAGTACTCTGAGTGTGGTTGGATTTGAACTTTAGAATATAACTCTCACCTAGAAGAGGGGTCATAAGAGAGATTTAACTAAAAGCACCCATAAGAGTTCTTCAACTTGAATGTAAGACTGTGCCACGGCCTTTCCATCTTTCATGAGCTTCTAGGAATCAGAGTGGTATTAGAAAAGGCACTTCTGTTAATGTCTCACCAGTCTAGAATCAGAGCAATTATGTTCTGAGGAAAAAATACGACCACATTGGCTTAGCCATTATCATTGTTCAAAGCAAATTTGCTCAGTGCAGAAATTTATCAAACACATAATAGAGCAGGTACAGAAGACACCTTGTGAGCAAAATGCATTTTGAGAGTCTTGAGTGATGTCTTTGTAGAAACATAATGCTGTCGTCTACCAACCGGTTCTCACTCACAAATGCCACTGCATTATATAACAAAATATCAAACCGAAAAAATGTATTTACAAGAAAAACTGCAAAGCAAAATTTCACTTTTTAAAACTTTTCAGTTTTTCAGGTTTCAAACTATAGTTACACTGTTTTAAATGTATTTGGACACTTTCTGAGGACCGACACTATTTTAAAAAAGTAATTGCAAAAATGGCTCAGTTTTAAGTTACGTCTGAGAAAAGCTCTAGCTCTATGTGTTTGCAGAGGCCACTTGGCTTTATGTTTTGTTTCTAATGCAATATATATTTTAAGAGTCAAATAATGTCAATTTAAAAACAATACTATAATGGAATAATTATACTGATAGTGATACAATATTATGCTGGTATATTTAATAATGTGTTTTTATAGTTTATTTTATCAGATTATTTTTTTTCAGTTACAGAGAATAGATTTAATTTATAGTTAAATGTAAAACTGAAATGAGTCTAAATTACAATTAGATTATTTTTTGATTAAATGGTCATTAATAATAATAAAAAAAAATTGTATTTATCAACGAAAGAGGGCGGTAACTAGTGGGCTAAACTGGGTCTTTGTTTGGTTTTGTTTGGATGTAGTTATTATTTCTGTGACTACTATATGAAATAACAGGAATAAAATCTGCTAATTTAGCTGTGGCACTTCTTCTACTCACAACTAGCTCGTTCTCCATTGCTACGAGCGTCATCCTCTTCCATCTTTTCCTTAAGCCCGGTCTTCTCCCACATTTTCTGGATCTCAGACATGCAAAGCTTGGGATTGAAGCGGAAGAACAATTTCCCAGCTCTAATGGTCAGATTGTGCTGACTCCAGTCCCACAGATACTGCAAGTTCTGGTTGTCGATGGCAGAGAATGCATACGACCTGTAGTAGGAAAACACACATACACAAACAACTAAGTATTAAACACTACATTTCTTATCCTTAACGTAAGAAAAATCGAATCAAAGAAAGGAATGAGAACGATCAGATCTGGTTATACACATGACGAATGCGATATGTGTGAAAACATCAACTGAAGCGTGTGCACAGATTGTGTTTCATTAAAGCACGCAAGGAGATCATGGCTCAAAAGAGGGTTAGGATGACTTCTGCAGCTGCACCCGACTGAGTCGCACCGAACACCTCAGGAACGTGGAGAATGTCTGAGCTGCTTACAAGCATTCCTTAAAATGAAACTCAACCCTAGTGAGATCATAACAGAAAAGTTCCCACAGCCTCCCTCTGACATCCTCCATAAAACACTGACACCATGTGAACAAAAAAAAAAAAGTGAGAGATAGCAGATAGTGATTAATAGAAAAATGTGTGTGTGCTTTCAGTCACATCTTGTATACTTCTGTGCATATACTGTAGATATATTAGCTGAATCTCTCGACTTCTGCTTTACGACCCTGAGCTGTGCATTCCATTATAGCTGACATTTTATTACTTTCAGCCATTTCTATGGAAACCTGTGCAGAGTCATCTATGCAATACTCATGTTCTTCTTTTTGTTTCAGACAAGAGACCATGTTGCAACGTGACTACCGTGATCATGTTGAGTTTTAGAACATGATCGCTTCTGGTCATCTTTGACCAGCAAAAAACCACCTACCGGCTGGTCCAACTCGCTTCAGGTAGTCAAGTTGGTTTTTTTTAAACATCTTGAGAGATTTTGAATGACAAAGTTTTTAACAGTATACGCTAATGTTTAAAATTTTGGGGTGAGTAATATTTAAAAAAAAAAAAAAAAAATACTCAGCAATGGCATTAAATTGATCAAACGAGGCAGTAAAAGTATTTATAATGTTGCAAAAGAATTCTATTTCTTTTCTAATTCTAAATCCTGCAAAAAATGTATTATAGTTTTCATAGAAATATTAAGCAGAAAAACTATCGATGATGGTAAGAATGGTTACTCAAGCACCAAATCATAATATTAGAATTCAGCTTTGCCATCACAGGAATAAATTGCATTTTAAAATATAATAAAATAGAAAACAGTATAATTTTTTTTTTACTGGATTTGTGGTTAAAAAAAAGAGCTTTATTTATTTATTTTTTTACAGGAATTAGTCGTATTTTTTCCCTCATCTGATAAGGAAACTTTAAGCTGAAATTATCTCCATATCATCAGACTGTTATACCATTTAAGACAACACAAATGATTCTGACACAGTTCTAAGCAGGCCAACAAATAACTGGTGTTCAATGAGACATATAGCATGCATACAGCACCTGTTTTACAGGATAATTCTGTTCTGTATGCAATCAAACATCGAAATGCCATGACAATTGTTATGTGCTTTGAAGTCTTACTGCTCTGTGAGCTCTTCTCCGTGAATGTATCGCAGACTCTTGAGGAAGGACAGAGAGCCCAGAGTTTGAGAGTGTTTAATCTTTACATATCCAGTCACTGTCTGGATCAGGCCCATGAAACTCTCCAGCTCTGATGCAATGTTATCTGGGGAAACAGAGAGAGGGCGAGAGAGACAGTGTGAGAGGAGAGACAGACAGACAGAGAGAAAGAGATATGACATTGGAGCAACACAAACCAAATCCCACAGGACACACAGTGTCTGCACTAACTCGTCACTTCATCAGTGTGAGTGATACATGGGCAGCAGCAACTGTCCCATATCAAACCACTAAGAGCTTTAGCAGCTCATACTCAAAAAATATATGAGCCTTATTGTGTCACACCAGGAAAATACATGTCAGTTAATAAATGGTCCCCTCAATAATTTTCAAGACCCAAAATTTCCCAGGTACCAGTCTTTGGAAAAATAGATTTAAACAAGTATATATTTAGTGCACATTTTTTAAATAATTAACTGGATTTTATATTGTCATTGTATTAAATGAAAACCAATTAATATACATATATAAATATATATATTTTTTTTTTTTTTTCTCTGTAAAACAAGTATTTTTTATCTTTAAATTTATCTTCAAAACTTTGAACATGTAGTTATTTTATCTCAATTTTAGTTTTTCACAACTCAAAGTATATGTACCAATGACAAAATGTAACATGATCCTGAAAATGTTTTTTTAGTGAAAACACAATTAAGTTTTATAATAAAAAATATTTAATATTTGAGAGCAGAGCACAAAAAAAAAACACTATACAAATGACTAGACATTTGAATAATTTACTAATTTCCATTACTTTCCTAGGTTGCAAATCACAATTCTAATATTCAGGTTTTCCATGACTTTGGGAACTCTGAATATTATATGTGACTCTGAACCACAAAATCAGTCATAAGTAGCACTGGTATATTTGTAGCAATACCCAACAATACATTGTATGGGTCAAAATTATCGATTTCTCTTTTATGCGAAAAAATCATTAGGATATTAAATAAAGATCATGTTCCATGAAGATATTTTGTAAATTTCCTACCGTAAATATCTTAAAACGTAATTTTTGATTAGTAATATGCATTGCTAAGGACTTCATTTGGACAACTTTAAAGGTGATTTCTTAATATTTAGATTTTTTTGCAACCTCAGATTCCAGATATTCAAATAGTTGCACCTAACAAACCATACACCAAAGCTTATTTATTCAGCTTTCAGATGTATAAATCTCAATTTCAAAAAATTGACCCTTATGACTGGTTTTGTGATCCATTGTCACA
This sequence comes from Poropuntius huangchuchieni, assembly GCA_004124795.1. Taxonomy (NCBI): domain Eukaryota; kingdom Metazoa; phylum Chordata; class Actinopteri; order Cypriniformes; family Cyprinidae; genus Poropuntius; species Poropuntius huangchuchieni. The sequence continues at coordinate 9,646 of SCHK01040397.1, forward strand.
TATTTGTATAAAAATAGGGAGAGGCACAAATACTGATGCAATGACTCAAGCTTGAGTCTGTCATTTGTGTAGAAATAAGAAACACCTTATCACTGTGGGTTGTGGGAGAGGAGGGTGAGAGCGAGGGTACTTACTGCCCCGCCGGATGTTGATGTGCAGGTTGCCTTTGATGACCGTGCAGCCCTGCAGGGACTGAGCAGCATCCACAGAGTCAATTGTTTTAGATTCGCAGACCTTATCGCACAGTCCGTCACATGCGCTACAAAACATACTGCAGGTGGGAGAGAGAGGGAGAAGGGAGAGTGAGTGTCAAGGACAGATCACAGCCACACACATAGACTCCAAACAGGCAAACGCCAGTGAACCGTGACAGGATTATTGTGTCTCACCAAAACATGAAGCATATTTAAGGTCTGTTTTTGACAAACACAAGGTCACTGCTTTATGAGGTCTTTGTGCTAAACAGAGTCCTCGTCTGAACCCTGGGTTTTATGTGAAAGGAGTATCATTAAGTCAGCAGTGAGGCAAAACCAGGTCTGGTCAATTTACAAAACAGGCTCAACATGTAAAAAGTTACATGGAAAAGTAAATGAAGTGATTTTTCTGTTAATGTTTTACTTGAAAAGTACAGGTGTTCAAGTAAAGTCTAAAGTGTTGTTATTACAATCTCCTTTACCCAGTTTAAACACATATTTTACCTCAAGAAAAGAAAACAGTCTTGGATTTTAAGATCGTAAATCTCAAATCTCTAAACCTTCAAATTAGCACATAAATCCGCATGGCAGCATAAATAACAGCTTTAGAA
>SCHK01040439.1:6378-25388 GCA_004124795.1 Poropuntius huangchuchieni
TTGTAAATATATCAAAAACTTATTTTTTGATTAGTAATATGTGTTGCTAAGGACTTCATTTGGACAGCTTTTTAGATTTTTTGCACCCTCAGATTCCAGATTTGTATCTTAGCTAAAAAGTGTCATATCAAACAAACTAAACATCAATGGAAAGCTTATTTATTAAGCTTTCAGATAATATATAACTCTCAATTTCCCAAAAAAAAAAAAATAGTGTGGTTTTTCACCTGCACCTTATGTCTCAAGTACAGTTTACAGGTACAATCTTGTTTGCTCTTATTTCAGTGCGTCTTTGAGACACACGTCTTCAACAGCCAAAGTGTGTCTGGTGTGTGGAGACGAGGCGTCAGGATGTCACTATGGGGTTGTTACATGTGGAAGCTGTAAAGTTTTCTTCAAAAGAGCAGTAGAAGGTAAGACTCTCATCTGTTTTCTCACTTACTAACGCGTTCTGTTGAGAAATGTCTTTATGTCTTATTAACGGGATGATTCCTTGCTGAAAAGGCCAGCATAAAGCAGCATGAATTCCTACCTTGTTTATGCGTAATATTTCAAGTACTGTAGCTCTAGAGATTGTAACTATTCTAGATGGAAAGACTGCATTTTGATTTAAGTGATTCAAAAGAGATTAATTCATACATTACACATGTGGATTATATAACTCGTCAATAGTTCATCTAAATGAAACAGATGTACATAAAAAGTCCCATATAGAGATTTAGTAACCTAATATTTGCCATACACCACACAATACTTAGTAGCGCAAAAATGTCATATGTTTGGTAAAGCAGTCCNTCCCATATTGAGATTTAGTAACCTAATATTTGCCATACACCACACAATCCTTAGTAGCGCAAAAATGTCATATGTTTGGTAAAGCAGTCCTGGCCTGGATTTTAACCCTCTAAATTTAGATAACAATGTCCTATGGGATAATTCACATCTTGTAAGGGGAGTGAAATGTTGTTACTGCTTTTAGGGAAGTTGAACTTTCAGTGGGGCATTTGTATTAGCTCTGACGCACTCACAACACTATCACAGCCTCTTTAGAAAGGTGTAAATTGCTGATTAAGCCAACAGACACATCCAAACTCCACAGAGCATGTAGTGTATAACAGCCGGGGGGAGTGATCATCAGAATCTATTCAAAGGAACACCTGTTTGTACTCAAGGCATTGTTCCTATTGTTTTGCCCTGAAGAAATCTTGTCAAAACTTTTTTGTTTATTTAGATATAAAGATTTTTTCTTCCAAATGAACATCTATGGAAAGCATCCGCATGTACCATACTATACTGTACTAGTAAACTCTATTTAGTAGTTAGCTTGGGCTGTATGTTAAATGGTCCATCCAGCAATTACAATTCTGTTATCAAGTACCCAAACACCTCATAAAATGGTATTCTTCAAAACAAAAGAGAAGATGCTTTAATGAAACCTGAGAGATTTCTGTTCTAGTAATTAAATTCCACAAGAACCGGTGAGGTTGGTTCAGTTGAGTTAAGCTTTCATTTACCATATTTGATGTGCTCTATGTATGTCTGTGAATTAAATCTGTTCATCATAAGAAGTGATTGTGTCTCTTCAGAAGACTAGTATTAAACCGCTTGGTTCATATGAATTACTTTTACAATGTCTTTTTAAAGTGTCAAACTTTCAATTGAGGGACAGAAATCTCTCATGTTTCATTAAAATATCCTCATTTGTGTTTCAAAGAAGAACTAAAGTCTTATGGGTTTGGAACCACACGAGGGTGAGTAAATGATGACTGAATTCTCATTTTTGTGTGAACTTTCCCTTTAACTCGTGGCTCTCTGGAATTCTTGATTCTGATGGGTCAAAATATTTTTGTATAATGACCTAGTTTCATGTTTCTTGTAACACACATTCATTTCATGTCCATTTATTTATCATTCGTTAATCAGCGAGATAATGTACAGTCAACCAGTCGTTATTGGAAAATAAACCATTTCAGGATGATACAGGACCCCTACTCCTGAGGGTTTGTTTTGAGATAATGACCAGCTGACTGTATGTCATCCTGTAACAATTACTACTAAACTGATTTAGTCATTTATAGCAATATATGAAGTTATTAAATGTTGGAAAAATGTGTGTTTATATAAAGCATTCTGTCAGGTTGTGATTGTTCCTCAGAGCCCTGAATGAGGTCACACCTCAAGGGCATTCAGAAGTGCAGCCGCTTTTCCAACACCACAGCAGAGGTAGTGCTGTGTAAGAGTGTGCGCTCCATTACCTTACCTGACCTCAGCCTAGTTACCATCTGAGCGAGAGAGAGAGGAAAGGAGGGAGGAGACAGAGAGAGAGATTGTGAAGAGTGAGCTAGGGGAAGAGGGAGGGTGAGCAGTAAGATTGGAAAAGGATAAAATGATAGTCAGAGTAAGGGAATAGACAGAGAGAGGTCTGTTTCAAAACCTAGCCTCGCTACCTGCTCCCTACATAGGCAGCATTCTAACTGTTTTGGAAGCTCATAAGAGATTGATTTGGAGTGCATTATGTAGGCAGTAACTCAGATAGGGGGCAGCACAAGGGAGATTTGACAGGCAGTATTTTTTTGTGATTAGCATGTTGGTACCCTCTGTAGGCATTTCAGATGGTTTTGGAACAGAGCAAAAAACAGCCAGAAGACTGATATTTAAAGATGTGAGTCGAAGCAAAAGATGCCATTATTTTTTTTTTCAACCTTCACTTCAAACTCAGGCGTAGATGCAAAAAATATTGCAGTCAATACTTAACAACCTCTGTTGTGAAGCTCCTGAGCTGCGTGAATAATAACTAATAGCAGCACAAACACTTGTTTCTGTGGGAATAGTGTGAAGTGGCCATATGGTACCAGCTAATACTCAACAGACTTTTATTAGGAGCTCTACAGCTGTTCAGTCTGAGGACTAAAATATTTGTTCCTTCATTATGAGAATCTGTTATTACATTTGGCACTAGGGATAGACCGGTTTCACTGTGTTGGTTTAGCTATAGACCTCCGATGTTAGATGTCTTTATAAAGGCATGTATTCACCCCGTTTTGACAGTGCTGGTGCCTGATCTGAAACCATTCAGTGCAAAAAAAAAACAACAAAAAAAAAAAACGCTGACTTCAAACCAGGAACTTGTAACATATTTTACACATTTTACAGTCTATAATTTAAACAATTTTAAAATATGTTTTCAGTATGCAGACTAGAGAGATGTTTGCACATTCTCCCTGCTGAGCTCTGGCACAGCACTATTTCAGTAGAAAAGGTTCATTTTGACATTGGCTATGTTTACATTCACACTTATAATGTGATTAAGGCAGTCCTGAAATTATGTTAATGTGATTATACTCATAATTAGTGTAACCATAATTGCAGTATGTAGGCATATATACACTTTCACCACATTTCTTCTTCTCTTTCACTGACCTAAGCGTACATGCTTTTGCTGGAGAGGAAAAGTGTGTTACGCTCACGCACAGCTTTGAAAACTGGGAAGCACAAGAAATAGTGTTTATGCTTACAGTTTTACTGCATATGGCTATCATGGTCAAAAACACTGGAATGCAGCCATTTTTCTTAACTGAAAGTTCACCCGAAAATAATTTACTTACTCAAGTTGTTCCGAACCTTTCTTTCGTTCTGTTGAACACAAAAGAAGTTATTATAAGGAATGCTGGTAACCAAACAGTTGCCGGTAGCCATTGACTCCTATAGTATTTTTTTCAATACAATGGAAGTCAATGGCTACCAACCACTATTTGGTTACCAGCATTTTTCAAAATATCTTCTTTTGTGTTCAACAGAAGAAAGAAACTCATACAGGTTTTAACAACTTGAGGGTGAGTAAATGATTACAGAATTGATCGTTTTTTGGGTGTATTATCCCTTAAAGCACTTTCGAATAATCAAAATAATGGCAAGTAGCGTGTAAACAGGATTAAAGAGGTTTGCTTATGTCATGTAAAATCTTAATCCGAGTAATTTGTTATTCTGATTATTGCCAGTAAACAGACTCTTGGCACACACATATAGTCACTGCCATGCCATCAAGGTTTTTAAAGTTGGAGATTTACTTTATTGGCAAACTTACGACAGCCTAGTGAAGTATGTGAGATGTTTGATGCAGTTGATCTGTCCAAAGTTTTCTCATCATCAACACATTCCCTCATCACTTGTCCGTTTCAAACTCCCAAACCACAGTCTGTAGCTTGGCTGTGATTTCCATATGGGTTTTTTTTTCAGACAGCTCAGCAGATGCTTATTATTCAAAAGCCATCAGTGTCTTGGCATGTCATCATGTTTAATGATACTCAATGTCAGTCCTGCATAACTCATCATTTACAGGCTTGTGTTGAACTGGCTAGACCATTATGAAACAATTAAGTTTTCAGAATAGTTGTTAAAACTTTCCTGTTACTTGGTATACATAATACTGCATTAACACAGCTTTAACAGGTCTATATATGACAGTTATTTTTTTGTGTGTGTATTTAGAATAAAAACATCATGCATCAGTATTAAAGAGTGAGAAACTTTTTGTGGAAAAACAATAAAGAAAGATTATTTAAAAAGACAGAATGTAACACCTGATGCCCCTAAGTATTCCCAGAACACTTAATGATTTAATGATTTCATTGAGAGGGAAAATAAACTTTAATTATTTCCATCTTAGAGTAAAAAATAAGGCAATTGTGAAATACATTTTACAATTAGAAAGTACACATACAATATAAAGCCACGATTGTGAGAAATAGGGGTGGTTTTTTTTTTATACAGAAATGGCTTTCATAATTTATAGCCCTANTGATTGTGAGAAATAGGGGTGGGGTTTTTTTTATACAGAAATGGCTTTCATAATTTATAGCCCTAAGGATGAATTTAAAATATGCTTTTAATGACAAAAAGTGAAACTCCACCAACTTCACTTTGTCATGCGTGTGGCTGACAGGCACACTGAAATATGCCAGAACTCAGAGTGCTGTGATTGGTCAGTGAGTATTAAAGGGTTGAACAACTATACAGTCCTCTAAACAGGTCATACAATCCCTTTCTCCTCACCTCAAATAACCCCTCTGTTGCCTACAGCACCGCTGCTTTCAGTATCTGCCATCTCTTCCGCCTTCTGGGTGATACCTTTGTTCTTTGACATCAATGCAAAACGAGACACCCTTTGTGTTTAAGCAAATCGGATGACGGCTATCACATTATGGCATCTGTGTTTCCAACATCAATATATTTTGGGACATGGGTCGTGACCGTGTATTATTGATACGGTTGAGGTTATGAAAGGGGTTTATTCTGGTCAGTTGGTGACAAATGTTTCTTACTGTATCAATTTATCATCATAACCACAATAACTGATTGTGAACTATCTGGCTTTATTAATCTGTATGTTGCCCTCAAGGGAGTCCTAAGCCTAATGTACTGAAAAACCACAGAGAAAAAGATTCATTTCCATATACAGTACAAATATATAACACGTTTTTTCCACTGGACGTTGTATACAGATGAAGCAGTAGCTTTTCAACCTTGGACCAGATACGATTTCTAACAGGAAAGCAGAAGACTGCAAAGTGCAGGAAGTGCATGTGTGGAAATAACAAATGATTAGAGGAAACTGGAAAAAAAAACTGTATTTTCATAAATGATTACAGCTGCGTTTTGGTTTGTAATTTAACTCTCATGCGTCAGTTCACGCAATAATCCATCTGAAGACTGAATGTGGACATGTTGGATGAACCCAGAAAATAAGATCTGCAGTTTACATCAATTAAGAAAAAACATATTTAGCAGAAATAAATCAATGTCTTACTTTAGAAATCGGTAATGTTATTAACTGAAGGGGCGCTTACATTGTGATTAAACTGCTGGAGAACAGAGCTGGTGGTTGCTATCTGAACTTCGCTAACTGTCGTTGTCACTCATGGCATCAGAAGTCAAGTGAAAATTGCATATCACTTTGTCACTTCAGTGTCAACACCCCTTTGTACGCTGAAAAATTCAAGAAACACATTCTCACTCCCAACTCGTTACATATTGACGCTTGGTCAGGACTCTTTGTCACTTTTTGATGCACAGGGTACACCTTTAGTGTAATATTTCGACGTGCAGGTCCTCCTTTGCTTTAAATAAGAAACCTTGGCATCAATATGCCGACATGAAAGGCATTGGAAATTTGATTATCATGATTAAATTATATATTTGGGTAATAATACTGCCATTATTGCATATATGTTGGAGTGTGATTTTTCAATGTGATTTTTCCAACTCCTGCCCCTAAAACTAAAATTTGTCAATAAAACACAGGATATAACAGGCAGATACAACTACAGTCATAATTTATGAGAAGAATAGACGTGATCACCGTCCCCATCCACCGTACAGCCCAGATCCTGTGTGCAGTTGATGTGCAAATTCAAAAATTGCCACCAGAAAAAGTCTTATGTCAGTCTTGGTTGTGAAATATTATTGGCTCTTGTTGGTCTCGTAACCAATTGCGTCATGCTACAGTACAGGAGTATCTTTTTAAATGAGATGTGAGCACATTAATGGAGTGGGATCATTTTCAGCGATTAAAACCTTATGTTTTACTCATTTCTTTAAATAAAGATATTGTATGGCTTCAGAAGACTTGGAATGCAACACAACTTGTTTGTAATACTTTTATACTGCTTTTTATGGCCAGTTTTTGCAATAAATACCTGTGACTGCACTTATATTTGCCTGTTGCGTGTTTTATATTGTTCAGAAGTGGGTAGGTTTAGGGTAGGGGTAGGGTTAGGTGCTCCAATGAAAGTACAAATTTATATAAAATGATATATAAAAACCACTAAATTAAGGCAAACAACTGACAGCAATGGAGGACCCTGCACGTTGAAAAGGGGTACCCTGTGCATTAAAAAACGATGCTACCTTGAGCGTTAAAAAGACCAAAACATCAATATGTGACGAGTTGGGAGTGAGAACATGTAGGTGTAAAATTTACTTTGAAACAAAGTTTGGTAAGAAATTGCTAGTAAATTTCACAAATAACTGACCCTTTGCCATAATCATTACGGAAATATAACCAAATCTGCCATTTTGTCCGTCAAACAAAATAGATTTAAGTTGGTCGACTTGAACTTAAAAAATAGTATGTACTGACATCTTTCGGTGGTTGAAACAAGATACTTGTAATGTTCATTCATGTTTATTTTGTGCTATAACTTGTAAAGTTCAGGTATCGCTTGAACTGAGACACTACAGCAATCTGTCACGACACATTAAAGAGCCACAAAACAGTATTTATTGTTTTAATTAATTAAAAATAAAAAGAGTAAATTTAATCTGCTCTGTCTTGTCTGTGTTGTTAGTTTTTAAATTAAATTTTTAATTATAAAGACTAAAATAGTAATTTCTTGTAAAATATACTTCATTCAATAATTTTTACAGTATGCCCCAGTTGCAGAAATAGCATTCTATAATAACAACTGATAGCAGCTTGATGTGAGTCACATGTGTGGAATAGATTTGAAGTACGTGGTGAAAAACTAGACGGATGCTGATTCATGTGCCATCGGCCTGTGGTTTTCTATGTTGTTGTTTACGCTACATGTTGCAGCTAACGGCTAATGTGAAAAGGGCTTAATACTTTTGGTCTAAATGTAGATTAGATACATGACACTGTATTGCCATGAAAACAGATCTGAAGACTTGGCGTAAGGAGAACCGTTTTAAAAGGAAAGCTCACGTGTCCGAGTCGAAGCCAGAAATGACACGACAGTTGGAAAACAGATGAAAAAAGATGTGAATATTGTATTGCATGAGTCTCACAGGGAGTTTCCTTTTTAAATGTCTGCTTCATTACTAAGCTGACAGGCTAGGTTTTCAGCGCATCCCTCTGTCATGAATGACGTAGTCAGCTAAAAGTAGACACAGGCTTGTACAGGAAGCCCCATGTTGGCTCTTCACGTGCACACACTTAGACTGATATGATATAGTATGAGTATTACAAATTCAGCCATAGCATCAAACGCGTAAGAGGGAGGTTTTGGGAACTAATGGCATGTGGTTAAATGTGTATGAGGAGATGAATTTGTTGGATTAAAGGATCTACAAAATTTCAGGCTAAATAGGGCTAAAAAATTCAGAAATAAAACTGACAGAATGTCTTTGCATAAATATGGTGAAAGATGAGAATGATTAATCCCAAAATGAGAATTAATTTACTCAACCACATGTCGTTCCAAACCTTTATGACTTACTTTCTTCTGCAGAACACACACGCCCATCCAAAAAAAGAGAAAAAAACCCCGGTTGGGTGAATACAGTACAAATATTGTACAATGCAACTCACTTTAATAAAGCACTCTGGGATTTCAGGAAAAAAGTCCATGTGGCTCTCTGAACATTTTCCAATTGTTCTGAATGGTTTTGTGAAAACTAACCCAAATATTAACTCTTTCCCTGCCAGCATTTAAAAAAAAAAGTTGCCAGCCAACTGTCATTTTATTCTAGCGTCAAGCACTGTTTTCTTAATTAACACTTGAATGTAGGAAAGTTTCATAAAAACTGCAACATTTTGAGCAAAAATGCTGAGAAAATTTCGTTTTTATCAAATACTACATAGGAATCATATTCATTACGATGACATTAGGCAGTTTTCATTTATATGCTGCTAAATGTTGATGATCACATTATTTTTCACAAATTAATCGGACTTATTTTTGTCTCACCAAGGAAAAGGAACACCAAGGGAATGTTTACACATTACTCACCTGATTCAAATAAAACAAACTCTGGTGCGATTGCTTTGTTAGTGTGATTCATTTGAAGAAGTTTGAACGCTGCCATCCGAATATTGGTGCATACCAAACTAGCGGACCTTTAGTTTTGGGTGTTATTCACAAAATATAGTCATAAAAGCTGTCCAATCAGGTTGTGACCACATCCTCATGTCTTTTGTTTTGTGTCTTTTTTGCTAACACCAAGCAAACCAAATGTATCATTTTCTTTTTTTGGTCCAGACTAAAAGAACCAAGAAAACCGAATAACCGAAGGCATGAAAAAACATACCCACTGGAAACACAATAAAATTCTAAACTAAACTTTGAGAAAACAATAGCTAAACAATGAGGTAACATTCTACAACTGTGATAGACCGTAATACGCACTTGCTGCGAGTTTTTTAAGCCAATGCACATAAACACCACACAGATATAGATCCACAAACTACAGTGCGCTGAAAAGTTCCCATTCCATCCTTATGTACACAAACAGTGTACACCTACACACACACATATGTGCGCCGACACACAAGCACAGTATGGTACAGTCTATGTGTACGTGCTTCTGATGGGCCAATGATTAACAGGATTTGTGGGGCAGCTGCGTACAGTGGTCAGAAGGGGCCCGAGAGTCAGCCGAACAGATTTCAGGTCTGATTTGCGTCTGTGTTTGGATGGTGAGGCGGAGGAGGGCTTCGTTGTGTTTCCTGTGTCGCAGTTTACTGTTTTTTAGAGCAAGAAAAATGGGCTTATGTAAGGGGTCATGTGATTTAGCCAGAAATAGTGGCAAGGCTACAGCTGCTGTTGCTCCGTTTGCAGATCCTGGGCTTTTTTGGCAGCTTCTAGACAGACTCGCTGCGCATTTTCCCCTCCACCGAAAACACTCATTGTGCCTGTCTGCAGCCACACGGTCTGTAAGCACTAAAGGAAAGCACCCTCATGTAACGTAAGTAGCACCGGTGGCGTGCAGTTTAGCGGAGAAGTCCTTCCCATGATGCACGAGTGAAAGAGGGGGTGGAATATGGGTAAGAGAACGAAAGCGAGAGATGCACACGGCCGCGGTGCCTGGATGCGGCCCTGCGGCGCCGTGCTCTGGCCTGTGGAGCGCGTGGGTGTGTGGCGACTCAGTGGAGCGGAATGGTGCTCCGAAACGAGAGCTAGATCCACGAGCTGTGGCCTTGGCCAAGGAAGGCAGCGCATGAGGGATTCTCAGGCTGTTATGGCCTCTGTTATAGCGTCCCGCGCCAAGACATCAGCCAACCCATGACACACTCAGAAACACTATTTGGGATGGCTCATTTGTCCTCTGTGATAATAGTGCAGGGGCGTAAAGTGTAAGACAGCTGTCTCCTTTGCGTCGTATACTCACAAAGGGATGACTGTGCACGAGGACCAGAATGCATCACAATGTCCTTGTGAAGGTCACATTTTTATTAATGCACGTAATAGAGCGATTTGTCTTTTTTGTATTACGTTATTAAGGCAGCAAATCAAAAATTGTATTTCTTTTGTACATTATATTCTAATGTATAAGTTGTATGTATGAGTTTTTAATAGAGATCTTGAACACGTTCTCTCTCTTCTTGCAGGGCAGCACAACTACCTTTGTGCTGGGAGGAATGACTGTATCATTGACAAGATTCGGAGGAAAAACTGTCCAGCCTGCAGAGTACGGAAGTGTCTACAAGCTGGGATGAATCTTGGGGGTAACCGAATTTACTTACTATGGGACTAAAAACTGTTGTGAAATGATATGAAACAATTATACTGGCACACCTGAGATCATTAATCTTAAAATATAAGAAACATATCCAGAATATAAAAAACACAAAATGTTATTGTGTGAATGTTATAATATGAGGGATTGCCTTTTTAGTGAAGATTTACAGCGTTGCTTTTTTTACTCTCTTTTATTTAGCAAAGATAAGTGGCTTAAAAGAACATATTGAAATATGCTTCACATACATCTGTGATTTCAATATAAGTGCAACACAATTTGAGCAGTACTCGGTGAGCTGGAAAACATGACCAAGGTGGATGGTGTTTAAAAAGACAATATGTGAAATACAGATGAAGTCAATTGGTTGTTTGTGTAACAAATGCTAGCAAAGGGTCACACTGATTGGGGAAACCTTATTATTATGTTGAAGATATGAAAATATTGATAACAAACTTGAGTAATCAGTATAGCCTCAAGAAACAGTGTATATCACTACAGCCATGTAAATTTCAGAAAACAACAAAATTAGGCAAACATTAACTAGTGACTCAAAACAGATCTGAAACAGTGAACAGTGAAGTTTCATCATGTTCATCAGTAATGTGCCTAAAATTACAACACCTGATTTATTTGACCAACTCTGATCAAAGCCGCATCTCTTTCTGGTTGGGTTTCTAAATTCCATTTCTGTGGTAAAGGAGTTAAGTTCCAGTGTAAAATGAAAAATGTGGGGGTCAATGAAGGTACTGCAGGAATATATATGACATACAGAGTTTAATAACACTTATTATTCTACCATTTTTTAATTGAAATTCTCCCTGAACCTCATTGAGTCATTCTAGGTGAAAATCTTCGGGCTAAAATATTTAAGTCTAAGGGGGACTATTTTTTCATCAAGAGATATAGTAGATGTGTTTGATTTTAAATAATAAATGAACATCAATTTGAAAGACTACAATGTTTTCTGCATTTACTGGGACTAGCACATATGCCACCTTCAGTCTCACTTACTGATGTGATATAAAATCTGCTGGCACAGGATTCTTGCAATTAATATCAAATTGGAACACTCACACAGCCAATTAACAGCATCCTTCTGAACCACATAAGAGGTCACATCTATACAGCAGGGATTTAAACTGTGATCCCTGCTATAAGATCCATCTCTACTTGAATAATTACTTCTATCAGCTCCAGCTCATTTCAGATATGAAAAACTGTAAGAACACTGCTTGAAGACTACACTGGGGGTCTTTTCATTAATACCTAGTTCATTTCAAATTATTTATCTCTCTTATAAATCACTGTAAGGCCTTCAATGTTTAACATAAATTGTAATTATTCATAAAATGGATCAGGCTGCTCAAGCGAACAGTTTAATAATATATGTTTGTTATTTCTCAGCACGGAAGTCCAAGAAGCTGGGGAAGATGAAGAGCGTTAGCGAGGATTCTTCCCTGCAGAACTCAAAGGACGGGCCTCCGTTTTTGACCTCGGAGAAAGAGTTGAGCTCGGCCAACGCTCTTGTCCCCCACGTCACCTCGGTAGCACCGTTTCTGTCACCGTCCGTGTGTAGCGTCCTGGAGCTCATAGAGCCTGAAGTGGTGTTCGCGGGCTATGATAACACACAGCCCGACACAACCGACCACCTGCTCACCAGCCTCAACCACCTCGCCGGAAAACAGATGATCCGAGTGGTCAAGTGGGCCAAAGTACTTCCAGGTAACTTCCAAGGCAAATTTGTTTCTCAGGTTCTCATCTTCTGCATATTCAAAAGACAGGGAAATTTTCTCCTGATTTGAACTTATTTGTAATTCAGGGTCAGGTATTAGTTGAGCTGTTGATCTCTGAAAAGTACTATGCTGTCAAACTGATACAATCCTTGACCTGTCGGTTGCTTTGGTATAGTAGGGTCATCATAATTTTCTATAATTGTGTTCAGGATCATAAGATCACAAGCAAGCACTAACACTTTATGTTCAAGGGATAGTTCACCCAAAAATGAAAATTCTGTCATTAATTACTCACCCTCAAGTCATTTGTTTGTTTATTTTCTTCTTGAATGTGTCAGTTGTGTTGCTGTCTGTGCGGGGTCAGAAAGCTCTTTGATTTCATAAAAAAAATCTTAATTTGTGTTAAGAAGATGAACGAAGGTCTTAGGATTTGGAATGACATGGGAGCGAGTAATTAATGACAGATTTGTCATTTTTGGGTGAACTATCCCTTTAACATTCTGTATCTCTTATGTTTAACAAGGCTGCATTTACTTGTTCAAAAATAGTGAAAACAGAAATATTATTACAATTTAAAATAACTTATTTCTATTTTTAAAATGTACTTTATAACTGTGATGCAAAGCTGAATTTTCAGCATCGTTACATCAGTCTTCAGTGTCACATGATTCTTTAGAAATCATTCTAATATGGTGATTTGCAACTCAAAAAACATTTCTTAATATTTGAATGTTGAAACAGTTGTGCTGCTTAAAAAAAACCATGGAAATCATGCTAATTTTTTAGGATTCTCTGACGAACAGAACGCTAGAAAGAACTGCATTTATTTGAAGTCCACAGGCTTCCAAAGTAGGTTTACTCATCACATAGAAGAATCAAAGGTTCACTGCGTCTGTAGTAACAGTAATTGATTAACAGAGAATTGCTAGCACATGTTACTGTATTATAAACTAAAAATCCCGTACATTTCTTTTAGTAGTTAATTATAATTTTGGAAAAATCTGTTTTTGTCATTCCAAATTAAGTTTTCAAGGTACCTTGCTACGAGACGGTCATTTGCTGTATTGCAATTATTTGATACCAGGGTGTCTCCTTGCTATATCCGGATATAAAAATAGAAGGCTGAAAACACACCAGGGCAAACTGGCTCACAGAGTTTCAAAGACTTTCCAGGCAGGCTTTGGGGAGTCGATGCATCACACGCTAAGACAATCTACAAGTGATGACTTGCAGATGTTCAATTATTAGTTATTTTGTTCTGTTATATCCACATTGTTCTGTTTGTCATGTGATTTTAAACCATTTTAGGAGTCAAAAACAGCTTCAGGTGATTATTTGATGGGAAAAATAGGATATATTTCAACACGTTAAGCTTTGTTGTTCTGTAAGTTTGTGCAAGTTACATTGACAGTAATTTCACTAGCTTCCACCAGTTTCCAAAGGGATAATGTGGGGAAATTATTATTTATAACAAAAGAGAACACAAGGGACAGTCAGAGATTGCCTGGAAATGATAAAGCTATTGTTCAAAAGAGATTTTAAGTTGACGGTGTGACATATTATAGTCAATACTGAATTTGCTTATTGCAGACAAGCCAAAAATAGCCTCTGCTTCACCGATAAGTTTATAGCGTGTCCTCATGTGGCTTATATTATAGCTTGTGGGTGACTTTATAGCTCTCAATGTGAGTTTTGGCAAGAATCCAGTCTGCTGTATTGCTAACTCTCTCTGACAACAGGACAATGAATGGAAACCTTCTGTGATTCATGTAAAACCTGATTGTGCCGATTGCACTGCAAGACTTTTTCATTTGTGAACAAATTTGTGCCACTCTAGGAATCGACCTCAAACTGTCAGGTTCACAATGGCCACAAGCATTACATGAACATTACATGAACTAAAGAAGTAAATAAGATTAAAACTTAACTTGCTTTTTCCAAATAAACAAAAAAAGATTAGTATGGACATTATTTTCTCACCTTTATCATATATTTTCAGTGGAACACGAAATGTGAATTTTTTGAAGAATCATTACGCAGCTCTTGCTATATAACAATTACATCTTCATAGTGACGAAAAAGCGTAGTATTTTTATTTTTAGGTGAAGAAAAGCCCAGGATAGCAAGATCCTATTTTATTTCTTAGAGCCTACAGTTCTGGTTTATTATTAGCTCTGCTTCAGGGCAAGTCATGCCCTCGAGTATCCCATATGTCTCTTTGCTCTGTGTTAACTTGCCCTTTATTTTTTTTCCCCAGGTTTCCGCAGTCTACCCATTGAGGACCAAATCACGCTGATCCAGTATTCCTGGATGTGTCTCTCCTCCTTCTCTCTCAGCTGGAGATCCTACAAACACACCAACGCCCAAATGCTGTACTTCGCCCCTGACCTCGTTTTCAACGAGTAAGCTAACTCACACAACACCGCATATTTACCTTATATACATATTTGTTGATTTAGTCCATCCAAACATTTGAATTAAATGAAAAAACCCTTCCTTTTCCCATAAACTACAACATACAGACAATTCTTGGCCTTAGGGTAACCCTGTCTAAAGAATCCGGTGCTTCAAGTTACACAAGTTGAGATAATAATACAAAATGATAAGCTCAATAAGCATGTTCCCAGCAGGCGTAAGACTGTGACCTCAAAACTGTCCCTTCAATTGCTCCACTAGGAAATACACTTTCCCTTTAAGCGCTCCTTGATAACGTTGATCAAGGCCGGGAGTTAGGTCAATGGGGCACATAATCAGCACAATCGACGAGAAGTGTTGAGTGGAAAGAGTGCGATTGTGTGCTTTTTAAAGCTAAATGTCCATTTATTGAGCGTAGTGGGAGAAGTGTAAAAATAGAGCACAGTGACCCCTGCAGGAGAATTGAAGCACTTCATTGTATTTGCTAAGATCTTGAGAAAAAGCACTAACTAAGAGAATTAACTGGCTTGTTTACATATTAAAATATTCTCATCACCTCATACACGACTTCCACACATCCTCATGGCAAACCGCCACGTAGTTTTCTGGCACGCATTTCCGAACCAGCTTTGTTTCATGATTGCCTAAACAATTAGCAGTCCTTCAGCACAGTCACAAAGACTTGAATTTTAACTCCTGACAAACCATGAATCTGCTTATGTCAGACTGCGACAACAATCCAAGTGTTGTCTGCTGGAAATTTAAGGCACACGTGCAGGCAGCGGAGTGTTGTCATCCACAATATTTGTAAGATAAACACATTGCATTCCAATAACTCAGTGTATATAAAATAGCACATACTGTTATACTGTCCCAAAGTGAAAAGGTCAACTTGTTTCCACTGAAAGTAGTGTGTACTGTATCGCTGTTTATAGTTAAGATGGCAAAATAAATACGCTTTGAAATCGACATGATTTTTTCATGAACAACACAAGGCAAAATACAATCCAAAATACATGAAATAATGGTTTGTACATAATTAGTTTTTAGCTATGGCATATTACAGTATGGCGACAAATATGGTCACCGACTTTCCCATTCAGTCTACGACATATTCATAATTCGACATGTTCTGAGTGCAGTTAATTGTTATATTATTACATTTTAATGGTTGGTTTTAAGGATATTTTGGTCGCCAGATGTCCATGTGAAATCTAGGTC
This sequence comes from Poropuntius huangchuchieni, assembly GCA_004124795.1. Taxonomy (NCBI): domain Eukaryota; kingdom Metazoa; phylum Chordata; class Actinopteri; order Cypriniformes; family Cyprinidae; genus Poropuntius; species Poropuntius huangchuchieni. Next base: position 22,227 of record SCHK01040439.1, read on the forward strand.
TTGAAGCAAAACCAGTTGAGAAGCACTGCAGTGCCCTTAAAAGATATTGATTGAAAACACTGTATGTCTGCCTTGAAGAGGAGCAAAACAAAAGTTTCCAGGTTTCCAGTCTGACACTTTTCAGTGTCCTCTAAAAGTATGTCAAAAATATGTGTATGGATGGGTGAGGGTGTTCTTTGACAGACTGCTGTATGTGCACGTTCTTCCAACTTTCTCACCTCTCCATAGCAACTGAAAGACGAGCCATTTGCTTCCGTCTTTCTCAATAAAATCTATTGTTTATGACAGAATTTAAATGGTATACATATTAAAAGAATGATTAGAAAAGCTACTGTAAGGACACCACTGTAAGGCATATATTCTAACAGGTACTGAGATGAGGAATTGAACTCTTTTCTCATTCCATCTGAAAACAGATTGAAGGTTGGGATATTAAATAAAGATCTGTCAGACTGGAAGAATGAGAGAGACAGAATCAGTTCTGGCAGACAAACCTGAGCACAGAATGACAGCAGGTCAAGACAACTTTGGAAGACAGATAGGCATGCATGTATTCAGAAACACACATACACCTAGAGCCAAACAAAGTGGCAGATCAGAAAAGGTATCTAGTAAATTAATAAACAGCCAAGAACGTGTCTAGAAACCAAAAGTGCTGAATAAGCTCAAAAATAAGAATTCTGTGATCTACTGAATCATTTGTGAACATTAACATTTTTATTTCAAAGCCAGAATTGATTACATTTTCATGTACAAATTTGGAAGATGTTTAGGTCACACTTTAGAATAGGGAACATTTATTAACTATGACTTTTCCCTCAATAAATTCCTGATTTGCTGCTTATTAATAGTTAGTAAGGTAGTTGTTAAGTTTAGGTATTGGGTAGGATTAGGGATGTAGAATAAGGTCACGTAGAATAAAGCATTAATATGTGCTTAATTACTACTAATAAATGGCTAATATTCTAGTAATATGCATGCTAATAAACAGCTAGTTAAGAGACTGTAAAATAAAGTGTTACCGATGTTTACATTCTATAAAAGATATTTGATATAGATTTGGACCCATTCCATATTTGTTTGTCTTTGAAAACTTTATTAGCAAAAAAAAAATAAAAATAAAAAAAATTCAGTGTCACATGATTTTTCAGAAAACATTCTAATATGNTATTCCATATTTGTTTGTCTTTGAAAACTTTATTAGCAGAAAAAAAAATAAATAATAATAATTCAGTGTCACATGATTTTTCAGAAAACATTCTAATATGAATCGTTGAAAAGAGTTCATATTTTTTCAAGATAATTTGATCAATAGAAAGTTCAAAAGAACAGTATTTCTTTACAATTATAATACTTGAAATACTTTTGTAATTGAATGTGTCCTTATGTTATGTTTAATTCAGCGTTGCCATCACACAAATATATTGCATTTTAAAATATATTCAAACAGAAAACAGTTATTTTAAATTGTAATAATACTTCACACTATTACTGTTTTTACTGGGTTTTTTTTTTTTTACCAAATAAATGCAGCCTTGGTTAGCATGAGAGACTTCTTTCAAAAGAAGTTAAAAAAACCCCCCAAAAACATCAGAATGATTCCAATCCTTTGACCGAGCGTTTATTTTTGTTTTCATTAATAGTTAAATCGCTTATATAGTTACACAAATAATGTTACAGTTCCTAATAAAGTTACTGGCCATTTGGCAAGTTTTATTTATTTTTCATTTATATGCCCAAACCTATTTTTACTCGACTTTGGCAGTAGATGAGGGTTAATTCTGGACTGTTGAGGTTCTCCAAACGGCTCTGCCAATGCGGTAATCTAATAAACCCCAAATGGTGCCTCAAGTACCTTTTAATTGTTTCAATATTCTTTTAACTGTATTTCCACAGCAATTTTTGATTCAACAAAAGTGTACCAGTAACAATGAAGTTGTTTACTACAGATCCTCTCAATTTCTCCACCAGGGAACGTATGCAGCAGTCAGCCATGTACGATCTGTGTGTGGGCATGCGGCAGGTGAGCCAGGAGTTTGTCCGTCTGCAGCTAACTTACGAGGAGTTCCTCGCCATGAAGGTCCTGTTGCTGCTCAGCACTGGTGAGACTGTGTGCACAGAAAACATCTTCTACTTGTGTTTCAAACAGACAAAGAATCAGCCAACAATATGGAAAATAAACAAATGCGTGAATGAATGGATGTCTTCATTGGCTCCATTTGCCTTTAGCACCCGAGCTGAGTATGTGGGTGTGTGAGATCGGAGGATTTCCATGAGCTTTGATTGTATTTAAATATTGATACCTGTGGTTTGACCTAGTGACTTAGTGAGAAGGGATTTTAACATATTTCGAAAGGTTACATTCTTATAATAGAAACCTGTGAGTTATGTCCATAAACTGGTAAATCAGGTTCCTGTGCCTAATATAGTTGAGGTTAATGAGATTTAAGTTGCCTGTTATGCTGTAGGTTCTCTTTGTCACACCCCTACTTTCCTGTTTGTTCTGCACTTTGCACTAATATGAACTCTTTTCAACGGCAAAGAGACTAAAAAAATAGATTTAGAAGATCTTCAGAGCTACAGTTTATTTATTTACTGGTCTGGGCCTTGTAATTCATTAAGAGAATTGACAAAAAAAAATCGATTTAATTGAAGGGTCGTGGGTGAGATGCTAACTCAAAATTTCTTCTCAAGCATTCTGCACTTAGTCTATAATGCTAAAAAGAATTGCAATTGAATCTGAGTCTGAAGGCTACATTTAGCAGTATTGAATGATGTCCATCATTTTATCTTAATGTCTTCTTTATGAAAACATTGTTAAAATTAAAAGTTTTCCATAATCACTCCACAACCTTAAGGCGTGCTGCTAAGTAATTGTTTTTTAGAAGATATTGCTGTTTGCAAAAATGGATCACTCATAATTAAGACACCAAACAGAAAAGAAAACACATTTCTTTCCTTACACAGTTAAATCATATTTTAGCATTATAAATAATACAAGTGTCCCATACATATATGTATACTATAATTGACAATAATGTACATTGTAAGTATAATTATTATTAATTAATTATTTAATAATCCAATTAAGATTGTCATTATTTCTAACTAATTTCTAATTAAAAATAATGGAGTGTAATAGATTAAAGGGATAGTTCACCC
>SCHK01040487.1:183-13854 GCA_004124795.1 Poropuntius huangchuchieni
CTCTAATTAAGAAAAAAAGTCACCTACATCTTGGTTGCCCTTGGGGTAAGCAGATAAACAACAAGTCATTTCGCTTGGCGGCCATCTTTAAAACCCATCTCTAGATCTGGTTTGTTGAATTAGCGCTGGGGTTGAGACTGGTTGATAGGAGTCCATGTCCTAGTCAAGTAAATAATACTGTGCCACCGCAAGCACTAATTCTTATTGTAAATTTGAAACTAAACTTTAGCCTTAATAATAACCCTAACACCAACCCTTTATCTTAATGCTTAAACCTTATACCTAAGCTGAACGTGTACAGCAGCAGATGGGGCACTAGATTTATTTATGACTGCCTTTTATCTGTTCATAAATTAATATTTCTATGGTCATACGCTACAGCAAGCCGGTACTTATTAAAATGAGAAGTCATCAAAGGTTGAGTTATTGTGCTGCATTTAACAAGTGAAAGAAGATCGTCTGCTAGGCTGGAGATTAAATTTGAAAAAGCGTAGCGTGACGCAGGAAATTAAGTTATATCTTCCTACGTAATTTATTTTTCAGGCCGAAAACTAAATGAATATTGTTTGTGTCTAAGCAGAGGCTTGTTAAAAACTGTGGAGGGCTAAAAGACGAGATCCCCACTGGTGCCAAATTAAACAGTCAGCCAAAGTGGGTTTTGATTACCTGCCATCAGCCCTCATCAATCATGTCATGCAATTCAAACAACCCCATTATCCTCTACAACATAACACAACACAAGCTACTGGACGCTAAACACACACCTGAGCCAGCGGACGCCAAGCGCAGGACTAGAGACTGTGTGCCAATACGGTGGAGATAAGGAAGATTGGCTGGTGTGCTGCTTTTGGCTGAGCCCCAAATTCACGTACTCTGAACTCCCTTCACAATAGCAGAAGCAATTAATATTTAATTTTTAATTATAAATTAAATGTTTATATATTAAACAAAACACCTTTTAGCGATAGATGTGGCATTTCTTTTTGAAAACAGAATGCATTTAAAGTGTAATAAATCCTGGAAAAACCCCTCAAGAGCCACTTATTACGCTAGTAGAAATGAGACTCAATCACGGTAAATCATTTTTAATTGTTTTAATTGAGCAAATGGAGCAACTCAGTGTTGCGTTGGTCTTTTTGTGGCCCTTGTTCTTGTTTGGTCATTTTCTGCAATTTTGTTCTCGTACTAAACAAACAACCGTAAATGAGTCAAATGTATCACGAGTCGCAGGAGAATCTTTTGTAACACTGCAATTCTAGAGAACATTCAGCTGTGTTTTAATAGTGCTGAACCTCTGCATCTAATTGCAGCGAGAGCAAGCAGACAAATTCCTTTGCAATATTTATCAGCTGACATAGCTAACAAATGAACTGTGATGATCGACCCTCCTTCAGCAGCTTGTGGTCTTTGGAAAGTTGACATCTCAGGTAAACGCTGAGGTCACACGGAAACCGGACGAAAAGAAACATGCAACCAATTAAGTTAATGCAGACCAATGGCCGTATATTTTACCGTCAAAGCTGGTTTTTCTAAGGCCCCTTTGTTTGTTAAACATCCAAACTTCACTTATTCATGCGTTTGGTACTGGTAAACACATCGCCGTCTGTGTACTATAACAGCCAAGAGCTGGAGATCTGTTCAAGCTCAGAACCAAAGGAAATAAATGATGGCAGGGCTTGAAACAGTCCAAGACGTCTGGTCCTATTAACCTGGGCCTAGTCAGGGACCAGCAATAGAGAGGGCACCTTAATAAACTCGCTCTCTCTGACACACTTCAGAGCTTTGGATTTTTTAACCAACAATAAAATATGCAGCACATTTTTGGGATGTGCGCTGAATCTTATCCATTTTTTACCAGGATATCTCTGATTCGCAATTGTGAAAAGCTCCCGGTCCAGGATCACTTCATTGTGCAGGAATACTTAGACAAGCCCTTCCTTATGGAGGGCTACAAGTTTGACCTGAGATTCTACATTCTTGTTACTTCCTGTGATCCACTACGTGTCTTCCTCTACAACGACGGCCTGGTGCGAATGGGTACAGAGAAATACCACACGCCAAACGAGTCCAACTTGGTGAGTTTGCATATGATAACGTGTAAGTGACGTGAGAATTTTAATTCTGTGTAGTTAATGGACTTGCAGTCAACACAACATCAAAATAAACTCAGTTCCATTAGAATCCTCCACTCTATAAAACTGTCATATAGACACTTTTCACAGTCCAGTCAGTTCCTGATGGATTCAAGCAATTGCAAATGCTGTTTCTTATTGACTTTAACGCTCTTATACGTAATTGAGATAATAGGCATTAGTAAGAGTAAACACCATATGTAATTGTAATTGTGATGAATATGAGTGTATTGCTGCAGTTGTTACATAGTACGTTTTAGCATGTTGTCAAGTAGTCACATTATGAAGTATATCATGTAAATTAAACCATATGTAAAACGATTCATATGCAAATTGTCACATTGTAAATTGAATTTAAAATAATTCTTGTTTAAACTGCCACATACTAAATCTTCGTAAAACCATTTTTTTTGCTTTGTAAAAGATTTACTCTGTTGTAAATCTTCGTAAAACCACTGTTGTGTAAATACATGTCATATATTCATAGAATATCCTTATGTAAATGTTTGCATTCTAAACTATCAATTATTTGGACCGTAAATGTGACACTTTGTATAGTAACGGTTGTACGCTCTTATGGACCTTCATTTTTTTCCTCAGAGCCAGCTCTACATGCACTTGACCAACTACTCTGTAAATAAACACAACGAGAACTTTGAGCGAGATGAAACCGTGGACAAAGGCAGCAAACGCTCTATTGGTTGGTTCACAGAGTTCCTTCGAACTAACGATTACGACGTGGCCAAATTCTGGGGCGATGTTTCAGTGAGTTGTTTTTATTTCTGTTGCTTCTTCAATAACTTGCAATGTTCAATAATGAGACACAGTGAAAGATTATGTAATTGGAATTAGCTTCTCGCACCATGAGCAACGTGTGAAGGTAACAGAAAAATACAAAAAAATTAAAAACTTCTAAAAATGTGTTTTCATGCTTGTCTTTATGCATATGCTGTCATCGGTTCACACAATTAGCAGAAGACATTGCACACCCAGTATTTTCTTCACATTTCCATTAACTACAGATTAATGGCTTTAATTTCACGACCCTGATGATAAGCTTATCGAGATTTGCCATATTTTTCAGAATTCGATAGATCACGCAGCCCTACATTAATCAGCCCTTCTGCCTCCAGTTTCTCAATTGTATCAAATTTTCCTTTCAAACACGAATCTGTTTCCTGTCAGAGTGTTACCAGTTTGTCAGCTCTGCCCTTATCTTTCCTCTGTTTCTGTTTGCCGTCTCTTCCTCCTTGCTGTCCACTTCTCTCTTTTTATGTAATTGTAATTCTTTCATCTTTTTAAATGGAGAGCTCATCCAATCATTGCACAACTGTATTTATTGACTCCTTTGCCAAGCATTCACAAGTGTTACATTTTACCCAGTGTGCACCTTCTCTGTAATCCAGTGCCTCTTTATTGGCCCACAAGCTGTCCTTATTTATTGAAGTAATTTCTCAGAATCGGACTCTACTGATAACTAATGTTAAATTCTCGTTTATATGTCAAAACAGATATGCATGAACATTTTCAGTTTTGCTGAGGACAAACACACACACACACACACATACTTCTTTCTCTTCTCTGTGGAGGATGCATGCTGGGATCTAACCTGCTTCTCCGGAACTGCACGTTTGGGGTCCACGGGACGCTCAGCAAACGTCCCGCCGGTTATCTGCCCCTCATACTTCAACACAGCCTCTGTTTAATCATGCAGGGAGACCGCCGGCCTGCCAGACCTCTGATAAGAGAGTACAGCAGCTGATACAGGCCGTCTGTTCCTGTCTTCCTACGATCTGCCCCTGTCTTCCCATAGCGTGCTGTCAGTCTTTGACCTATCATGTCTCTTCAGGGAGCTGGGATGTTAATGAGTCCCTCATACGGGCTGTTTGCACATGCAATGAGATTTCACGAGCATGTCCTCACTGAGAGTTAACACAATGTCATGCATTTCTTGTGATTGGAGCAATTCAATTCACAATGTTCAAGTGTGAATTAAATGATTGGAGTTGTTTAAATTTGTTGTGTGGTGTTATATAACAAATGTGTGTTTTGTGCATGTGTTCGCAGGAGCTGGTGGTAAAGACCCTAATAGTGGCCGAACCACATGTGCTCCACGCCTACCGCATGTGCCGCCCGGGCCAGCCACCAGGGAGCGCCAGCGTCTGCTTTGAAGTTCTGGGATTTGACATAATCCTTGACCGCAAGCTCAAGCCCTGGCTGCTAGAGGTCTGTTTTCACCTTCTGTCCTCAATCAGTTCACTTCTTGATCCGCCACACTTGATATACAGTATGCAGTTCACATTTGAGTGTCCTCACTTGTAGAAAGTAGAAAGGCCATTTGTATATGCTATATAGTATATACTATTTACTTTTATCTCGTCATATTTTTGTCAACGGTATGTTTTAATAAAAATTTTTGTTGACGAAGTCAAAAAACATCTCAATTACTGATAGAATTTTGACAAGAATTTAAATGAGGATGTGCGGAATATAACGAATGTACTGTTTTTTAACAACATACCGATTGATTTTTTATTATTTGTTATAAACATCTCATTTTCATTTTTGTTAATGAAATCAAAAATGTTTTGGTACACAACAAGCTACAGAGGATTATATTTTTGAAATGGTTTCTATTTCTGTGATAATTGTGTTTTGTATAATATTAAAGGGGTCACGACATGAGAAATCAATTTGCATTGTTCTTTTGGCATATATGAGCTCTCTGTACCATTACAACATCTTGGAGGTTTCATAGCTTAAAATGTCCAATAAACGAAGCATTTATTTAATTAAGCCAATGTGAGGTGCAAGATGACATCACTCGGGCACAAACATTTGCATAAACACTGCCTCCAGAGCAAGACATCGATAAATAGCCATCTTCTCACTATAGGCCCCGTCCACTGGGATCCAGTCGCCTAACAGCTGACACTTGATTACGCTGACAGCTGACACTTGATTACCCGTTGCATCAAAAGCAAATAGACTGCCTCTATCTACACTAGATACAGTATACGTTTGCTTTCAGACACAGTCCATGCGCTTGAGTCTGTCATCAGGACAAATGGAGTGAAAGAACTTTGGCTTCGACGCGTTTGGTTTAATAGCTTGTTTGCGTCTTTGTACAGATATCAGAAGGTTTCCAGCTTAAGAAACAAGTGAATAGCTTATTTTTAATGGCATCCCGGATCGTATTAGAGGATTGTTCAGAGTATTTTGTTTTGTAAACGAGGCACAGTGTCACAGAGAGTTCACAAAGAAACATTTGTTGAAAGATGAAGCGTGCTACATCTGACTGCAGCTGCCTCACAGATTGTAGGTAACTGATTTCAAAATGCTTTGTCTGGAAATGACCGTTCCCTTTCAGTCGGTCACTCCAAGTGCTTCAGCACTTCTGAAAGAGCTAATTTCCCTAAAAGAGCAAGACATGGGTGACATTGCGTCTTTTTAAAGATATCATGCCACCCATGTGCGGCCGTTACCTAGGGCCGGATGACAGTCACGATCACTGCATTAAGTGTTTGGGCCTTGAACACACTGAAGCAACCTTTGTGGATGAGTCATGCCGTCATTGTGGCAAAATGACCATCGCAGTGTTGTGGCTGAGACTCAAACACATCAAAAGAGGTGGACATATGTCTTACCTATGCCCCGATCTAGTCGCTCTTCTGTTCTGCAGAGGAGGGTTACTTTGCTGAATAGTCAGTGTGGCCTGAGGGTTACAAACCCACCGAGTGAATCTCCGTGGGCCCCACGGCTATGTTTTCCCGGGCTGCCAAGGTGGTTGGGCTCGAGTGGAGAGAGCCACCGTGTCCTGAGCCATTGAGGTTAGATGATTGGTATCTTGGGGCGGCCAGGGCTGGTTCTCAGCCCCCCACTCCAGTGCCTTTTTTCCCGGAAGTGTATGAGGAGGTGACAAGGTCATAGAAGGCACCTTTTTCTGCCAGAAACCGGTTTGGTGCCTCCTCCTCCCTCACTACCCTTGATGGTGGGGCAGCCAGGGGTTACGAGGCAATCTCCCCAGGTGGAGCGTGCGGTTGCGATGCAATTGTGTCCAAGGAGCTCTTCCACCTGGAGGGGTAACCCTCGTCTCCCATACAGGGCCTGTAAGTTTTTGTCCGTAATTATGGCCAAGGCTTACAGTGCCGCTGGACAGGCTGCCTCCATCCTACATGCCATGGCACTCCTGCAAGTATACCAGGCCATTAAGCATTAAAGGAGCTGCACAAGGGTAGTTCTGACCCAGGGCTGATGCAGGAGCCATGCATGGTGACGGACCTCGTCTTGAGAGCAATGAAAGTCACTGCGCACTCTCTTGGTCAGATGATGGCCATGTTGGTCTTCCAGGAACGCCGGCTGAACCTGGTGGATATGCAATATGCGGGAGATGACAAGTATTGTTTTCTCGACTCCCCTTTCTCCCAGGCCGGCCTTTTCGGTGATGCAGTCGAGAGCTTTGCCCAACAGTTCTTGGCTGCCCAGAAGCAGACGGAGGCTATCAAGCACATCCTGCCCCAGCGGCCCGCTGCAGCTTTCACCCCACTGCCGGGGTTTTACAGCCCTTACTTCATTGTAATCTGTGGAACCTTCACATGTGGTCCCTAGATGGGACACGGAGGTCCTAGATGATCTACCCCAGGCGGTGGTGGACCCTTTTGAGCCATTTCAGTCTGCAGAGCTGAGAATTCTGTCGATAAAGACAGTGCTCTGAATTGCGCTGGCTTCCATCAAGAGGGTAGGGGACCTGCATGCATTTTCAGTCAACGAACCGTGCCTGGAATTTGGGATATGTGCCCAAAGTTCCCACCATGCCTTTCAGGGATCAGGTGGTGAACCTGCAAGCGCTGCCCTCGGAGGAGGCAGACCCAGCCCTAGCTTTGCTCTGTCCCGTTTGTACTTTACGTCTATACGTGGACCGTACACAGAGCTTTAGGACCTCAAAGCAGCTCTTCGTCTGTTATGGCTGTCTCTAAGTTCAGTTCAGTTCCCCCACAAGGCGTATCCTGTGGAGTTCCTCCGTCACCCTCGGCAGCCGGACATGGCGGAGCGTCAGGCGCCAGGCCTAACACTGGTAAAGTTGCCTGTTAGTTAACCCCTGTACTAGGCTAGGTGCCATATGTTGTGATCCCCACGGTGATCCCATGTGTGTATTCTTCCAAGGTACGGTTCCCCTCTGGGTGAGCCTGTGTCTTTCCCTTGGCAGACTCCGCTCTGTCATCCCTGCAGGTGTTGCCTCCCTCCTAACTGTGCCGGAGCCACCTCAGAGAAATTCCAGATGTTGTACTGCCCTTAATGCTTAGTCCACATGTGTAATCTCCACATGATACCTCCCTGCGAGTCACCGACATGACTCGGAGTGACCGACTGAAAGGGAACGTCTCGGTTGCCACGGTCACTGTACCATTGCTGAGCGGCCGGGTCACCGGCTCGGCTCCTCAGCGAAAACCTGAATATCCGTTGCACCTGCTGCCTAATTGCTGGATGCAATTATCGCATGCCAGTGTGCATTGGCTCATTTAGATTACACTCGAAATAGATTGGTCTCCTGAAGCGAGATCCCAATTCGTCGGTCACCGACATGACGTCTCTGTTCCCTCCTTCCGGGAACGAGGATTACATACGTAACCAAGATGCTTTATTTTGATCATGTTGTCAAAACAATCACATGCAATAGTAAGGGGGCATTGATAGTGTTTCCTATGCAATGACATTAGCCAATCATAACAGTGGCCCATTCCTAACAAGCCTTAAAGGATCCGACCCTTAAAACAGTTTATTTTAGACAGACGGTTAGAATGAGGGCTAAAAATAATAATTTTCTACTTGGTTTTTTTTTGTGTGCAAAAAACTGTATTAACATATGAGTAAACCTTAAGGAACATAACAAATAAAAAAAAAATCCATGTTATGACCCCTTTAAAATGGTTTAATTGCTTGATTTTAATAATACAAGCAAAAACTGATAATTCACCTAAGATCTAGAATTGTATCATATTGCGTCTAAATAGGACGCAATAACACTGTATTGTAGGAACATCTGGTTTGTTAACACTAAATGTGTTAGCAGTAGTTTTGTGTTGGCTCATTGCTACTGTAATAAACTTAAAGGTACACACATGGCACACATTAATGTTGGATAAAATACACATTTTTTTAACAAAACTATTTTTTATCAATGTTTTTTGTTACCAAATGAATGTTATCTACCATTTTATTTTATTTTTTTTTTTTTACTGAGCGCTTCGCAGTGAATTCAGGGATTGTGTAATAATTTATAAAGGATACAGGCAGTACTCCTGTGGAATTGGTGTCTTACTGTATATATCTTAGAAGTACAATATTTCTGCTTATCTTTCAGAGCTGCCCTCACATCAGCTGTATGCCTATGAAGCCTTAAAATGCTGTCTAGATAGGCAGCTCAGCAGGTTTCGTAACAAAGATATAGAGTGAAATGATTGCTGGACATCCCTGATTTACCCAGTTTAATTTTGTGGATATGGGAATAGAGTAGGATGTATTCACCTTGGTCTTGCTCAAGATGTCTTGGGTTTTGCGTCCTTTTGTTCAACTTTTCACCATTTAAGGCAAAACATTCCATGTAATTCAGCTAAACGAGGGACTCCCACTGAAAGATGATCTAAAGAGGCAGTTGTTTGTGTGTTTGAAAACAGTTGGTTCCTCAGATTCTGGGGTTTGGCATTTTTTGTTCTGTTTCTCATTTTCATTTCCTTTTGCTGTGGTGTTCTGTAATGTTGGATGACAGTCATCTAAACAACATTTTCCAGCCGTTCCCAGCATGTACATCTTTTAACTCAACAAACATAAAGTGATTGTGCTGACTATGCCGATTCACCATGTGTTTTTCATGGTTATTGCTTAATTAAAAACATTTTAAAAATGTATAGCAACTATCATTTTTGGTGAATTGTAAAGACACCAAACATTTATAACTCATCCAGCATTTAAACCTTTATTCACAGGTGAATCATTATCATGTATCAATGTTAAATCTGCTGAATTTTGTTTCTATTTTTGTGGAATCTGTGATACACTGCCTTTCATTTTTTTTGTTTAACAAGGATGCATTACATTGATCAAAAGTAACATTTAAAATGTTACAAAATTTTATCAAAAAGATTTATATTTCAAATAACTGCTGTTCTTTTGAACTTTCTATTCACTGAAGTATCCTGAAAAATGTATCACAATTCATAAAATTTTAAGTAGCAAAAAGCTGTTTTCAACATTGATAATTACCATTATATATAATATAAGAACATCATCAAAAAAAATCATAATTACTCCAATCTATTTGACTAGTAATGTACATAATTTTGTTAACACTTTTTTCTTAAGCAGCATTATATGGTATTTAAGTAACCATGAAGGTTGATCGCATACCAAAGGGAAAGACTAATGAAGATATAGAATTTGTAGGGCTATCAATCTAAGCTGAAATTTTTATTTCTTGTTTGGTTTTGATATCATTGAACAATAGGATGACCACAGCAATCCTTTCTGCAAATCATTATTATCATTCTGTCAGACAAAGAGCCTGTTTGCAAGTTTTTGTGTTTTGTTTGCAGTATTTTCCCATGATATCTTAGGCCGACATGCTGGCCATGTTTTTACGATGGCGTGTCAGGTGAAAAGTGTTTTCTTCTGCACTTTGTTTTAGCTGCCTGACTGTTTGAGTACATGGACGTGTCCTGTGTTAACAGTTCTTTTTTTGCTCATTTTGCAGTGTCTTTCCACAGTAAAAGTGATTTTGATGAAGCATGTTGACTGCAGACTCCCAAAAATATGGTACTTTGAGTTTGGAATTAAATTCCTTATTATGGAATTTATTGACTGGCCAAAGGGGCATGATTAAATACATGTTTTAAAGGCATTATATTTATATAATAGATGTTTCTATGTTATATTGGCAGCCCTGCAAATTTTTGAACAATTTTGGCTTGAGGAAAATGGCCACCTTGTGTGTTTTAACATCCGAAGTGGGGTTCCTGCACAACAGCAAGGATAAATGCTTAAATAGCAGCGTATTCACCACTGACGTTCAGCATAAACACAGGGCTGAGTTTGCTTACACCAGAGCAAGAGCAGACTCTCTCCCCTCTTTCCTCTGTTTGACAGACACGCTGCAGAAATGTAGGTCAGGACTGTGAGTTAAGACGGTTAGGATGCAGGAATGCTGGCGCGCGTACATGTGGGGTAACGTGCCGTTTGCTAGCCCAGAAAGTTCCATGTCAGGTTTTCTGGATCACCCACACTTCTGTGTGGCAGTTAAAGCATGACCTAAATCTTTTAACCCAAAGTTCTGGCTGCAGCTTCCATCTTACTAACCCATTCTAGAATGCGAAATGCCTTGGGATTATTATTATTTAATTTAATTTAATTAATTTATTTATTTATTTTGGTTAAATCCTCAGAATAACTGATCTTTTATTAGAAAATGAAAATTTTGCAGAATTTATTTTTGGGCTTTTTGACACTGGCACTTTTATTATAGACACATTAGAAAGGGGAATGAAAAACTGGATTCAAACCTACAACTTCCATGTGAGCACCACAAGGGTATGGTGCATATGTGGTTACTGCTAAGCCATGGCTCTAAAAGAAAAGTAATAAAATGTTTTTTTTTATTATTATTATTATTTTAAGTCAAATCATTAGGGAAGTTTGTTTCATGGTTCTTCTTTTCTTTTCTTTCTTTCCTTCTCTCTCTCTCTTTAACCAATTTTTAATTGAAACACTTTAGAGAGGAGATATTTTTAAAGGTATTAGGTTTAGTTTTCAGGCTGGATTATTAATATTTTTTGAGGGGTAAAGAAAAGATTGTGAATTTTCATTTTGTTTTGAGGTGAGTCACTGAAGAATTTGTTATCTGGCATTGTCTTTTTATTTGAACTTTTGCAGCTTAGGGAAGTTTCTTTCAAGGTTTTTAACTTTTTTGGGGGGGCTTTTTGCCGCTTTTTAATTTGAGACACTAAAATATTTAATTGAGTGGAGGAGATATTAAATTAAGGTAATAGATTCAGGTTTCAGGCTGGATTTAAATCCAAAAAAGTGCATGTTTTCATTTTATTTTAAGGTGAGTAATTGAGGAATTTCTTATGTGGCATTTTTCTTTTTATTTTCAGAAGTTTGTGGAATTGGATCAGGTTGCAGGCTATATTTGAACTTCTCTGTCCCACGTGAGCACCACAGCTCAATGTATGCGGATAAAATTGGATCTTTTCCCCCGTTGTTTTAAGTCAAGTCATTGTGAAAGTTTGTTGCAGGTTTTAGGAACGTCTAGCGCTGAGTGACGGACGTTCGCCGGCAGTTCTCCGGCACTGTTCGTGTCTCTTTGCAGGTTTTGAGAACACAAACTGTGGCGGTAGATGCAGTCGTTCAGCCCCAGTGATAATGATCCCTCAGTGCTACTAGCAGCCGCCACAAACTCCCATCAATTAACATCCCACAAGCTCCTCACTGAGGGGGAAAAAAAGCTGTTTCTTTTTCACGCTACATTTACTGAGCGAACATTTATTTCCGATTTCAAGTGATTAGTCAAGACACATATCCACACTGCAGCGTCTGACGGAGAGAGGCAGGAGGTGTGATTTTCTGCTGTCTGTTCTCTTATGAAAGTTTCAAAGCTGACTGTCGTAATCTTAGTGGATAAATATTGGGAATTGTCCGCTACGGTATTCTTTCAACTTCCTCCGTCGTCCTCTATTTAATTTCAGTTTTGATGGCTCGCCCTTATCAGATATTCTATAAAATTTATTTCTTTGAAGCCGAAATTGTCATGATTGATCTACAATTATAATTTATTCAGTTTTCAGTGCATCCGCAGGTCTTCTGATTCTTTTATCAAGACACTTTAGTGTCTGCCGCAGTGGCAACAAAAAAGTCAAATGTAACCTCTTACTCTGACAGAGAAATGTCATATTCTCCTTTTTCTTCATCGCTTATCAAATGTTTTTCATTTTATTTGCTGCTTCCTTTTCCTCTTATTTGCAAATGAGGCTGAAATGTCAGCTGGGGTTTTACAATACCTCTAAACTGACAGCTCTTTCTTTCTCACACACATAGACACCTTACCGAGAGCTCTAAAACTTGTGTTTTTAAAGTACCTCAGCTCAAATAAACATCAGCTGCTCAATTGCTGCACAAAACCAGCATACTCAAATACACAAAAGTATTCTAATGCCAACTGTGATACAAAATTAACACACGCAGTTAAAACCACACATGAACGCAAGGGTTTTCAAACTAAGGGACCCCCAGGGGGCAGCAAGGGAAAAACATACCACAGAAAATATTTTTACAAACCATTTTTTTCCAGGGCTGTCAGAGTTAACAAATTCACTAAAAAATGTGCTATTAAATATGGTAATAAATATGTAAAAAAGTAATTTACCGCTTTTTGCATTCTCTTTTATAAAGTCTAGTAGGAAAACAAATAATTGTGGTTATTTTATATTATTGACAGCAATAGTTTTTATCAGTAAGAAATACAAACCAAATCTGCATATAGTTATTTATTTTTAGTGCTTGAGCTGAATATGTTTCTTTTCATGTTTATGCATCTAACTGTATTTGTAATGGCAGAAAAAAGATACTTAACACAAAATGAATATTTCCAAATAATATTTTAAACTGCTTTTAGTGTAGTGAAAATATTTTATGCTTAATTAATCACACAGTATAATGAGTCTTTATACACAGAATTACATATATAAAATGCATATTTTTGAAAATACAATAATACTTTTCATCTTCATACCATTTTCACGAATGTGTTTTGGTCAATTTAACTCACTTTCGGTTACACTTTTTCCCTTAAAATATAGTTTAAGTAGGTATACACATATATAATCATTACACAAGAACACCATTAAAACAACTCAAATGCAGTGACTAAATGGATTTCAAGCACACATTATAAATACATATGCACCTTCAAAAACACAAATTGGCTAAATAAACACTACAGCGAGATATTAAACACACACACACACACACACACACTGCAGGCTGCAGAAGCACTTTAGCTCTGGCCGAACAGCTAATGTTCTGAGGCTTTTGTACTGATTTTATCTTCTCTGCGGGTTTTATTCTCCTTCCATTGACATTCAAAACATTTGAGCCATTGATACGAGCAGGAACACAAACATGGAAACCGGAGAAACCTCACTCTCTTTAGCTCGCCTCACATCATCCTCTAGACGTGGTGAGGCACCATTGTCCACGTCTTCAGCAGAGCGCATCATTAACATGTTAATCTGGGTGCTGCTCGTTTGCAGGGCTCCTGGGAAGGTTCGTCCACTCCACAGGTCAGACAGAAGCATCTGAGGGACTTGAATAGCCATTAGTCAAATGCTGTGGCGCAACATTGATATCACTCCCCCCCTGGGCCATCTCTGTCTTTTCCCCCTCTTTTCTTTCCAGAAACTGCTCACACTGGAGCCGTTAAGCTGGCATGACGAATAATGCAAAGGCACAGCGACAGAGAGAGAGAGAGAGAGAGAGAGAGAGAGAGAGA
>SCHK01040490.1:210-22938 GCA_004124795.1 Poropuntius huangchuchieni
TACTGTATTTTTGATCAAATAAATGCTGTCTTTGTGAACATAAGAAACATAAAAAAAAAAACTCTAATTATTCCAAATGGTTGAATTCTTCTCTCTGTATTTTGGCAGGTAATAGAAGATTACCCAGACCAGCAGCCAGAGGTTGTGGCGCAATCTCTTCTTAACTATGGAGCGAAGCCGCCCTCCCCTAGAGTAAGCACAGACTGTTATGTGTCCTATACCTACTTTACCTACAGTTTGGGATGAATCCTTATTTTATATATCTGTGTGTGTTAATCCCAGATGCTGAAACTCTGCCTGCCCTCTCCTGCCACCTTGGAGGTAATGCTGAATTGCTATCCAGTCATCCCAACGTGTGAGGACTGGTTAGAGGACATACCAGAGGAACTACTGAAGGTCTCTCTGAAAATCTAAATCTAATTATTAGCATTATTAGTTGTATTTTATACAGTAAGTTTACTTAGCATTTTGTTTGGTCATGCCCTGCCTTTTTTATCCACAGTGGTTTCATTTAAAAAAACACTTGTTGTTTTCTCAGGAGCATCAGTGTTTCTTCGATGCGGTCAGACGGATGAGCGGTCAGCTGCGCTCTCTTCAGCACCTCTGTCGTTGTGCGCTCCGCCGCCACCTGGGGTCACTGTGTCACTTCGCAATAGTCCAGCTCAACATTCCCAGCACTTTCAAAGATTATCTCCTGCTGCATAGTGACGGACTGCTCCGTTGAGCTGCATTTTTAGACGAACAAAAATAGCAGACTTGTTTTTCACTAAATTAAGCATCTGTGCTAAGTATATTTTGTTATAAATTGATGTCTGATGGTTTCAGATCAAGTCTCTGGGTGCCTCTTGACAATAGAAGTAATGTAGATTATGGCCCCAGGCCAAATGGGGCAGTGCCCTGGGGACTTTGACTGTCAGAGGCTTTGACCTAGAGGGCCACATAACAGACAGACATAAGACACTGCAAATGTACGATAACATTGATACTGAGAGGTGGGAAGTGCTTTAATATGTGCCAATGGTGGTTTCCACAATATGAAATAAACAAATGTGATCCCAGGCACCTCCTTGGCACTAATTGAATGTATTATTGCTTTTTATGTATTTATTACTTTGATGTTGTATAAAAATATACACAATATCACTGTTGCAGTACCATTTCTTTGTTTTTCACAGTTGCTAGATTATTTCTTACATTTTGAAAATTAAGAAATTATATTATATATTGTAGACCTACATCAGATTTTTTGAAAACCACCACATTTGCAAAATAGAAGTTGGATTTGTCAATTAATCAATCAACAAACAAACAAACAAAAAAGAGCTAAAGTTTTAAGTAATGTTTCTTGCGTAATTTTGACATAAAATTCAAAATGTAGGGGCCTCATACAACTATAATACAAAATACATTTCGATATATAATTTATAGAAATCTATCAATAAATGCAAAAAACTTAATTTTTAAATTAATGTTTTATATATTCTGTCCATTTAATGTTTTATTATTATTAATAATAATAACATTCATTAATAAAATTATTTATTTATTTAAGACTGAAGCGAGAAAGTGAGCGATTCAGAATTTTTGTTTTGCCAACCACGTGACCTTCCTTCTCTGACGGAGCGTCAGCTGTATGCGTGCGCGTGCGCGTGAGGCTGTACGTGTGTTTATTTATTTCTGAGCCAAGTGTTTTGTCTTTCAACCGGTGTAGGGATTAAAACAGCGTCGACCCAGAATGATCTGAAGTAAAAGAAGGTAAATGTGCTGTAATATCTGTTTAAAGGACATGTGTTCTGTTAAAACCTGCGAATCAAGGTCGTCCTACATCGCCGCTACATGATTAGCTGCCTTCCTTTGCAGACAGACAAAACAAAGCAGATACTTTTTCATTGAATGTATTTTTTTCTGTTCGGTATTTCGTCTCATTTGTGTTTAATGTCGACTGTAGCTCATTCTAGGCCCTGCTGGCGACATTAAATGTGTAACGATTAAGGTTTGTTCAAGATTTCAAAGCTTTAGCGGAAATCGCTTGCGAACATCTAAATGTACAAACTGTCTGGTAATAGTGTATTATTAATGAACTAATGTAAAACTTAACAGAGGAGACTTATAGTTTTAATGCAAGAAATGTATATGTCACTCAGTACTTAATGTCATCGGGCTTATTTCCTAATGCAGCTAAGAAGTGTGTCACTTTGTGTTAGGTAACAGAGTTGCAGTGCGGGTCTTTACACTCTTGACGATCCATACAGCACACTGATGCTTTGCTGGATGATCCAGCCAGACAGTTAATGCTTTCTAACAGTGTAATCCATAATTAAAGTCCAATAACGTTCAATGACAGTAATTACCTATTTTAAAAACCAGATTCAAGCGGGTCACTAAGATTGAGATGACTTCTGTTAAACTCGATTTACTTTTCTGGTCTTATTATGAAAGACTTAAGTAATATCAATAGAACCAGTGATACTATGAATAGTTTTTGATATTTTGAATTAGTTTTCATTTTTATATTTTCCATTTTCTTTTGAATTCCAGTTAACATTTTTGTGATTTTTGTTGTGATGTCACAGTTTTTGTTAAGTCTATTTTTTAGGGTTTCAGTTATCATGTTTTATTTTAAGTAACCTTGTTTTTTTTCCCTCCATGGTTTTACTTTTAGTTAATCTTAATAACCTTATTTCAGAGGAAAGAAATGTGTCTCATCCAGAATTAATCTCTGAAACAACCTTGTTTGGTTGACATTGCTGAGCCTCATTTATTCAGTTGGATAATATTGACAACACTGCAAAAAAAGAAAAAAAAAAAGAGGCTTATCTTATTTAGTATTTTTTTGTCTTGTTTCTAGTCAAAATATCTAAAAATTCTCTAATTAAGATGCATTTACTAGATGAACAAAATGACGTAAGATATTTAGTCTTGATTCCAGGGGGAAAAAAAGACTAAATTAAGTGCATTTTGCTTAAAATTATCTGCCAGTAGGGTAAGTAAAATATCCTGAAAACAAGAGTATTTTACTTACCCCACTGGGAGATCATTTTTCTTATTTTTAGCAAAATGCACTTAATTTTGTTTTTTCCTCTGAAAACAAGACTGTGTCATTTTGCTTATATAGTAAATGCGTCTTAAAGAATTTAGATATTTTGACTAGAAACAAGACGAAAAAAATACTAAGTAACATAAGCCTTTTTTTTTTTTTTTTTGCAGTGAAATGACATATCCTGTTTTTCTTGGTAATTTGTCACATGATGGAAGTAAAAAGGGTTGTGAACATGTTTAAGGTTGACTTGATCTTTCTTTTTGTTGTCTGTGCAGGTCGAGAGGGGCTGGGATGGCGGTGTGTGCTCTAACTGTGCTTGACGGGCTCGGCGAGGAGGCCACGGCTTTGGGCGGCGTGGTCGTCCTGTTCCTGGCCGTGGTTCTTGCCTGGCTGTCTACTCACGTGGCCGACCGCGGAGATCACATTCTGGGGACCATTCTCACCGTGGGCGCCCACGCCTCCCTCATCGGCCTCGGGGGTCACGACAGCTACGCGAACCCCCCGCCCAGCTCAGAGCCCAGCGAGCAGCAGGACGAAGAGCCCGCGGAGGAGGAGAAGCAGGAAGAGGGAGACGCCCGGCCGGAGGGGGGAGAGGATGTGCCTGGAGAGGAGCTGCTGGATATTCAGGGTGGGAGAAAGAAAGTGAGCTATGTTCAGGGTGATGAAAGGGAAGAGGGGAAGGAGGAAGGGACGGAAGAGGAGGCAGAGGATGAGGCCGCCAGTATCACTGTGAGACTGAAGTTCCTGAATGACACGGAGGAGCTGGCAGTGCTCAGACCACAGGACACCGTTGGACTGCTGAAGAGGTGAGACAAACACACGAGGCGGTGGAAAAAATAAAGTTAACTCTTATATATTTATATATATATATATATATATATGAATCGGAGAATCAAAACTTTTCTTTTTCTTTTTTATAAAGTCTGATTTGAACTTAAGTTTATGTTTAAACTTTAAACAGGGGAATTATTATATAATATAATGAAATGATAATAAATCAAGTCATCATTCTGAAGGGTGTAGGTCATTACTGTGTCTTATGCAAGTGAATGTGTGTCAGTGTAATCAGTCGTTTTTATGTAACTGGGAAAAAAAAAGTTATGATCAGTCTCTAAAAAAAATTAGATGACTAAATCAGAATGAGCTTTATTGCAAGGTATGTTACATGTACGAGGAATTCGTTTTAGTGACAGAATCTCAGCAGAGCAACAGAATGACAGCAATCAGACAAGACACGCATAATAAAAATAATAATATACAAAATAGACTGTACAAAATGGCAAAAACACTATACAAAATGGAAAGTTTTGTATGTACAGGTATGTTATGTGCAAATGTGAAATGTAAATAAGTATGTGACCAGTCTAACCGGTAACACTTTAGTATAGGGACCAATTCTCACTATTAACTAGTTGCTTATTATCATGCCTAATATTAACATATTGGCTGTTTATTAGTACTTACAAAGCACATACTCTGCATGACCATATTCTACATCAGTAATTCTACCCAGTAACTAAACGTAACAACTACCTTATTAACTATTAATAAGCAGCAAATTAGGAGTTTAATGAGGCAAAATGGTAAATAGTTTGTTAATGGTGAGAATTAGACCTTAAAGTGTTACTGTCTAAGCAGTTTATGCAGCTGACAACAGATCTAGAACCATGAAAAATCTAATCACTGAAAGCACTTTTTTAGCCTTGTATTCAGTATATACGTTGATTTTCTTCTAAAATCACATGAAAGTGTATTTTTAGAAGCCATTATGTCAGTGACTGGATTTTATTTATTTTAGAAATAAAGTCAAAAAGTTTTTAAAATGTGTTTGAAATAAGTCTCAATGTGTTTGAAATAAGTCCTCACCAAGGAGTAGACAAATACAGTAAAATATTAATATTTTGAAATATCATTAAAATTTTACATTTTAACTGCTCGGTTTAATATATTTTCAATGTTACATTATTATTATCAATGTTCAAAAAAAAATTGTGCTGCTTAATATTTTTGTGGAAACTGTAATATATTTATTTCAAGCTTCTTTAAAGAATGGAAAGTTCAGAGAACAGCATTAATTAGTAGTTTTTGGAACATTGAAAATGTCTTCACTCTCACTTTTGATCTTACTGACCTCAGACTTTTAACAGTAGTTTAATATTTAAATTTTCAATATTCTACATTTTGTTTTTCATAATATTTCATCAAATATTTTTTCATGCATTTCGCACAGACAATGTTTTGCATGACCACCTCACCCTGACAGAGTCGGCTTTATCAACGTTTTGCTACTGAAGTTCAAACATTAACGACTTAATGCAAAAGCACTTTCAAGTCACAAGACAGGGTGAGACTGCAATACTAAGCAATGTAATGGCTCTCTCTCTATCTCTCCATCAGTAAGTACTTCTCTGGCCGTGAACATCAGATTAAGCTCATCTACCAGGGTCAGCTGTTGCAGGACCCTCAGCGCTCTCTCCTGTCCCTCAACATCACCCACAACAGCGTCCTCCACTGTCACGTCTCTCAAGCCCAGGCGCTGCGTGAGGCGGCCGCAGACGAGAACCCTCGAGCCGGGAGGGGCTCCATGCTCAGCGGGGGGCTGCGCTCGGCCGGCGTGGCTCTCAGCACAGGAAGCCTGGTGATCCCCGTGTTCGTGGTGCTGCTCGCCGTCGTCTGGTACTTCCGAATCAACTACCGCCAGCTGTTCACTGCCCCGGCCACCATCTCTTTGGTTGGGGTCACGGTCTTCTTCAGCTTCCTCATCTTTGGCATGCACAGTCGATGAGAAGACGGATGAAGAGAGGAACGATGCCAATATTAGGGAAAAAGAAGAAACGAAACGATAGGACGTGAAAAGAATCAATCAGTGGTAGCCGAGAAAGTTCTCAGGGAGCCCTCGAGGGTTCTGGTGCCATTTAGACGACTGAAGTCGTGCGTGTGGTGAGATGTGTGCTAGTGCTTTCAGCTTCATTTGTGAGCAGCACAAAGTAACACTGCTATATAATTTAGCTTCTTGGGAAAAAAATAGCTTTATAATTATTTAATCTCAGCCTAAAGTGTAGCTTCTCTGTGTAAAGTGAAGTCAGGATCCCACGTCTGACTGGGCTTTTCATTTAGAGGAATCGCAATTCGTGTCGACTGATAGGTTTTTTTATCAATTATGTGTTTCTTCTTCACTGGTCTTCTGTAGTAGCAAAAAATGTCACATGTCCAGATCTCAGTACACAAATAACAGATGTGATGTGCTAGTTTGCAGATATTTTGAGACATCAGTTTACTCAAACTCGTTTTTGATGTTTGTGATTGAAGGATTTTTTTCTTTTGCCAGTGTCACTGAAATCTGTATTTATTTCACCCTTATTTCTACATAACTGGTTTAGCATGTCTGCTGCTAGATACGGCTCATAGTTATCATTTAGGAAATAAGAGTTTTATACATGAAGATTTTACATGCAAACATACTGGAGTATTCTAAAGAGACTGTACAAAACTTACTGCATTAATAGACATTTCATATGCGACACCAATAATAAAGCAAATAATTTTTTCTCCTGTGTAAAATCTGTATATAAGCAATGTATTTACTGTAGATAAATCAAAAGGGGCTCTTTGACAAGTTTGACGGTTCTTGTATGAATGGGTCACTTTTCTCAGTATTGTCAGCAATATCTGCATATGTTTTAGGGGAAAACTAGTCTACCTTCTCATTCTCGCTATAACAGACAATTTGCACCTCTTTAATTAAAATGCTTTTTGGTTTTGCTTTGATGCAGTAATTCAGAATAAAATTGCTCATCTTTGATGTTTTTTTTTTTGTTCTTATCCACACACACATATACATATAAGAACGTCTAAACAATAGTGGAGCCAGTAACTTCGACTGTATGGAAAAAGTCATTGGAATGAAATGGTTGAACAAATCATGACAATTTTTGGGTGAACTGTCCCTTTAAGAGTGGTTTAAGAATGAGCGAAACAACATCGAATCCTGAGAAAAATTTATTTAGACTATTACAGAGCTACTACAGTCCATTGAGAGTCAGAGCAATAACTGAGCATCACAGAAGAAACATCCACCCACAGCAATGGTATATCCTAAGTTGTACCATGTTTTTGTGTTTTTCTTTTCTCTCCCTACATCATGCAGACATATTAGTTCACACTCGGAGAAACGCTCAGGTCATTTAAACTTCAAGCAACAAAATCCACAAACAACAGCTCAATGACAAAAATAAAATTTTACTGAAAAGAAAATAAGGCGCCTATACGGGCTGGATTTGATCCATTTAAGTGCATCTTCAATTGCTATTTGCATTTCTGACTTTTTTTACCAAACATATTTTATACAAAACAAGCTGACATCTAACATAGTAAGTGCTCTAAGTCTCACCGAACTCTTCAGCCATTTAAACTTTGTAAAGAAAATGCATACATTACAGATCAAGGAGTCAAAAAGCCATGATTATAAAAAAAAAATTACAAACATTGACACTAAATAAATAGAGTATCAGACAAGAAATATTAGCCATGACAACAGACAATAATATTAACTTCAAAAGAGACACAAAAGGCAAAAGATTGTGTATCCACAGATTTGGCAGAAAGCTGTCGGTAGCACTATGCAAGTCCATTATTTAGCAAGAGAGAGTATAAGTAGGAGCTTCGCTTGCAGAAAGCAGCTGAGAAGAGATCAGCAGGTTGCAGTAATATTAGCAATACCATATGAAGGAAAGATACCCTTTAAAACCAGTAGAGGACATTGCACAGATTAACCTACAGTAAAACAAGAGCCACCAGGGAACAAAATATTTGCAACATCCCATTCACATTCAAACAATCTGTCCAACATTCACCCATGCACACCATGTCACATTTTCATGTGTCACTGTAAACCAAATCTCATGTATACACACAAGAGTATGCAATAACACAATGACAGTGAACTGCATAGTAAAATAAAAACAAATGCTTGCTCCAGCTCACATCCACATACAAAAACCACATTTAATCACAAAAACACTCACTTTTCACTGTGCAACACTGTGCCGTAACAAATGTATTCGCTTGTGCCCTAGATACAAGTGTCTAAAATGGTCCCCAGATGTTTTCTCTCTTACACACATTCAGCAGAAAGCTTGTCTCATCTCGTTCATAAACCTTGAAAAGGTGGACACCAAAGGTGTGTAACTGTGTTGCATGTTCCTCAGTTCAGGTCATCGTAGATGCTAGGAGCTGGGGGAACGGGCAGTTTTGGTCGCTTTTTCCGACTGGACAGGCCCAGTGAATTCTGGGAGCTGCTGCTCCCGCTCCCGCCGCCTACTACTCTCTCTCGGTCTCCTCTCTCTCGTTCCTGCCCTTTGTCCCGCTCTCCTCCCCCTCCAGTGGTAGTCAGAGTCAGTGTACTGGGCTTTTTCTTTTTCTTAGGTCTCTTAGATTCAGAGTTATTGGTGCCTGAGAACGAGACAGCGAATAAGTGAGAAAAAAAACCACAGACAGAGCGTGTTTTTTTTTTTTTTTAAAGAGTTCATGAAAAACTCACTGGCTTTTGAAGATGCCGAGTCTGATGGTGAGATATCAGAGGAGCCGTCCCACTGGAGGCGAGACATGATCAGCTGGCCATCAGGGGCATCATAGCCGTCGTTTTCCAGCATTGTTTCAGAGTCAGGTAGCGTCGACCTATCAAACAGGAAGAAAAAAATAACTACACAGAGACAAATGCTGAATAAGCACACATTTAACAAGAACCCCAGTTCAAAGAAACAATCAACAGATTTGAAACCAAAAAGATATTTGCAGATGAGCTTCTATAGTTTCTTCCGTCACCCTTCATTTTACAGGTTAAAATGGCACATTGAATTCTGAACAAGCATTATTAAAATCGATAAGCTAAAGAACTGTTTTAACTTGCTCTGGTTAACAGCATCTACAAAGTGCCTTAACTGTAAATGAGTCTACAAAAGCTTGAAAAAAAGATATTAGTGGGAAATATTATGCTATAGTTAATAAATGAAAAGGACTAGAAAAATTGGGCTTCTTCATGAAAAAAGAAAAAGCATGAGCAGGTCATCATTTAAACTAAACAAAACTATCACTAGTAACACTGAAATACGGTTTGTTAACATTAGTTAATGTATTAGCTAACATGAACTAACAAGGCACAATACATGTTTTTACAGCATTTATTAACTTTTGTTAATATTAGTTTATAAAAATAGTTGTTCATTGTTTGTTCATGTTGGGGCTGGAATACATTGTGACTTTTAATATCTGAACAGATTTTATAGCACTAAACATTTGTCGATTTTTTAAATGGTTACTGCATCATCCCCTTAAATCTGTTAAAGTTTAAAGGCATTCAGAACACCACAAACAATTCTTGTTGCTAGGAGACACCTTTAAATGGAAAACTGTTTTCAAAAACTGGCTCAAGATATCAAACATGTTTGATATCCGCCGACTGGATGGAATCATGAAGCTAAGTCTGCGCACACACACACACACAAAACGTGATTTTCTGTGAAATCTGTCAGCTTTTGACTGCCCAAAATCTGCAGACTGACTGCAGCTTTCTCCAACTGTTGGCTCTTCCAGACTGCAAATTGGGGAAAAAATCTGGGAAAACTTTGTGTAGTGTATTCCAGCCTTTAGTTTATAATGCATTAACTAATGTTAACAATAGATGCAAATTTTGACTTAAAAATGAGTATTAGTAAATGCTGAAATTTACAACAACTAAGCTAAATAAATGCTTGTGTTGTTCATTGCTAGTTTGTGAACAAATAAAACCTCCATGTAAAAAAAAAAAAATCACAGCGGACTAAGCTGTACACTGACTCCAGATGGTGTGCCTCAAGTCTCAATATTAGGACCTATTAGTTTTTCACCTTTATGTTTGGGCAGCTGCTACAAATGAACACAAGCTTGATGAAAAAGAGGTATATTATGAGAGAGAGAGATGAAAGGAGAGGAAAGCGGGTGGGTACACTTTTTGTTTTCTGACAGGGAGAGGTCAGGGTTGGGAGAAGGGGTGAAACTCACGCGGACGGCCCAAGGAGGAAGACCCTGACTGCCCTCCTCTGTTCGTCCGTGTGCTGGGGACACCGCTGGGACCTGCCAGGACACAACGTGGCATTACGCACTGCACCAGAGACAATGACGGGCAAGAGACTGGGTGAACACTACCAGCAGGATTGGAAAGGGGGCTCTAGGGTTAGATATTAGCATTTAGGGAAGGGGGTTTCAGTGCTGGCTGATGTTCAAGAAGTCTCTTGCTGCGTAAAACAGGCAGTGCTTTAAAACGATCTATGACTGTCCAATTGGGAAATGATGGTGCACTTTTATGTCCAATTGGGATGGAGACAGATTTTTTTCAATTAAACATTTTTAACAGAAGTGAGGCCAAATTAAATAACACAGGAAAAAAAACTGAAAAGTGAACACCAATCAAAAAATATGTGGTTTATATGGAGTTGCCAGTTGTGTTCCGTAAAATCAGTCCCAACATAACATGATCATTTCCATTTACATGAATGAAAAAGATCATGCGTTCACACATCGCATGCACAATCAATCTCTGGCTCTGAAGCAGCAGCACACACTAATACATACACATCCCCGACACTCGGAACAGTGAAAAACTACATCCCCTTGACTGTCAAATATATGATATTAGTGAGTTTTCTAACCAATTAGAACAGTATGCTTTTCTTTTTATAATTCAAATATGTTCATAAGTGCTGAACAGTTCAAAAGCTACGAACATTTCTACATCCAAATGTTCCATCCAATGCAGGGTTATAATCAGCCTTACAAAAAAAAAAAAAAATGTTTTGGCCAGGCTTATAATGTGCAAAGCCCTTAAATCTCCTAGACTGGTTTCACAGATGTTTTAGCCTTCAGTAAGTTTTTATTCCTCATAATATACGCCTGCTGTGGAAAAATACTTACTCTTTGCTGGCAGGAAAAACGACAAACTTGGTGACTTTCACAGTCAATAAGGTAATGGGGGAAAAACTCTAAATGTTAGTGAGTGTACCACAGTGTGCATTTGTAAGAATAAATCACAGATGTTTATTTTCATGGTTTCCTGTTAGTTCACAAATATGGACTGAATTCTTACCGAGTACACATCTTCTTTGTGTGCTCTGATACGACCCCACATTGCTGAGGAAAGAGAGAGCCTGTTAGCAAGAGGTAAACTGCAGTGAATGAGCGATATAATACTACTTAATGGCAAAACAGCTGAAATGAAAAATGACTATTTATTTCACACATTTACAAAAAAATCACAAAATATATCTGAAATTTGATCTCAGTAGATTTTGTAACAGAAGTATTCATTTTTTCATTATTGTATTCATTTTTGAATCTTGAATCTTGAAGGAAAAGGGAAATACCATTTCTAATGATGGTCAAAATGATGCTAATAATTGCAAATGTTCAAAATATTAATTGCCCCCTTTATTTGGTCTAATACAGTGAAATAGTTAACAATAATTTACCCCTGAATGCATATGCGATAATTTGGGGTGGTCATACACAAAAAACTATGTATGACCAAGTATTATTTTAGTTGGAAAGATACATATTTTCCTTTATAAAGATTTTAATTTACCTACATTTAAATCTGAAACATCACCATATGGCAGAAAAAACATAAAAAGTTTGAATAAGTAGAAAAGATAGTATTCTTAATTTTTGAATTGCATTTTTTTTACTTTATGATGACAGTTAAGAGTTGACAGGAAGTGAAGTGGGAGAGAGAGGGGGAGGGGTACAGGGAGCCAGGATTTGAACTGAAGATGAATTAGGATTTTCTTTCCTATGTAATTAATAATTAAATGATTTTTTTTAATTCTGAGACTTTTATTCATAGACCTAATCTAGAATTTTTAGATAATTCACTATTTCTTTTTTTCTTATTTTTATTAGCATGGATTTATTTTTAGAAGGAAATTTATGTTAAACAGTCTTAATATTATTAATGATATATTCTCTATGAAAAAATATATTAATCTTTCATAACAGTTTACCGTAGTCAGTATGGAGCGCAGCTCCTCAGGTCCCAAAGTCTCATAACTGATGCCAGAGCTGTAGTTATACTGCAAGAGTAAATGAGTGAGAGAGTGAAACAACAATCACCGTAATACTACGGTAATAAATACAACAGTTGAAGCAAGAATCATATTAAAATAATTAATCATCTCACCTTATACAGGTCTGGATTTACATTACTGCTGAGCTCTCCTGCAGAGCAACAAGACACAAAAAGACTCACAACTCTGTCATGCACTGTACTACCTTTAAACAACTACTGAAATCTAGATTCAGTCAGAATTAAACCCACCATTCTTGTGCTTCAGGGATTTGGATCTCCTGGGAGAGTTTGGATTCTAAAACACACATTTGTTTTAAATATTATTTTCAATTTATTTTAATTTATGATATTTTCACCAAGTTCATATCTGATAAAGGTTTTATACCTTTTCTGACTTTCTCTTCTTGGCTGTGAAAATTAGAGATTAACTGTTACCATTAATCATTAATATCAGGCCTACAATAGATTAAAAAAAGTGCAACATTTAGAGACAAACAGTGGTATAGGAAGTAAGAGGAAAAGAGAGATACAGACAGACTGGATCAGCTCACCTTTCTTTTCTGAACCATAGGACCAGTCATTGTCATTGATATCATCATTGTCTTCCTGATCGCTTTCTGACTTGCTTGTGTTGTTGCTGCTGGCTATTCTGTAGAAAGAGCAGAACAATCAATGCTTTGAAACGTCACTAGAATGTTCCCTCAGGGATCAATAACATCTCTTTATCTGGCAGAAAGTGCAATCTTTGGAAAATAATTGTTAGAAATGTGTCACCCCGACTTTTCACATTTTCCCACCAGTATATGGCAATAGGATAAAAACACTTAAGTAAAACAACAAAGTACAGACATTATGATAAGTCAACTATTGCTTTAGCATTCCTTCAACTGAATAATGAGCTAAATGGTGTGAGCTCACAGCCGCTGACCTGCGATTGGCTATTCGGCTGCTGTTGCGGCCCATGCCGAGACATTTCTCCAGATGAGGAGCAAAGCGAGAGGCCGCAATACTCCGGCTGCAATTGGGACACACACACTCCTTATTCTTCCATTGGTTGTACACCTGCCCAAAGATGTCCACACCAGGCTGGTCCACTATTTCTACATCAGAGGGAATATAAAGTAGAGACACATTTTAAAAGCATGCAACCCAGGGTTTAAAAAACAAACAAAAAAACAATTGTTTATTTTTATGACTGACTCACCAAAATCCTTAATACTTTCTTGGTCCGTTTCATCCAGGAAGAAATAGCCCTGTTTGACCGCCCTGTGCACCTCAAAGCACAGTCCTAAACAGGCATCTTCCACTAGGTCAGAGTAAACGTCATGAGCCAAGGCCTACAACAAAGGCACAGATATCAAATCATATGTTAAACTGAGCATCATGCATCTTATTTGTCTATGATACAGGCTAGTTTTTGGACCTGGAATAAAGGAAGCCCAAACATAAAAAAAAAAAATTGTCCCAGACCATGTGAATTTTAGTGATGAGCATGCATAACACAATTCTTTCTTAAACGGATGCATTTAGATGAACACAAAATTTTCAAGAACAATGAAGCAGATATATACTGTTCTGCATGTTTCATGAATTGAACTCATTATCTGCAACCCTTTACCTCTAGCTTGGTGTTATCCAGGCCTGACAGAGACATATCCTCCATTTTCATTTGCAACAACTATAGTAGGAGAGCTCTCATTGTCGACAACACTGAAAGAGGCGGAAAACACTGAAAAACAGAAACAAAGGCACATTACATCATAGTCAAATGTGATATCATAGTATCATCATCCTACTATTTAAAGATAAAAGTATGCCTTTTTAAATAAAAAAGAGATTCAGCATATCAAAATAATATGTAAACAACTGAAAACAATTAAACAGCCATTTATAACCACATTTGTGTTCATATTCTGAATTATGTTATGACTTAATGTTTGTTCTTAAAACTCAACTGCATTTTCTAAGCTATAAGGTCCATTTTATAACATGCTTGTAATATTTATAAATTATTTATCATATTCAGCAAGCATATATAACGGGAATGATGTGAACACGGGCGGGAAAAGAAATTAATTCAGCAAAACAGGAGTCAAATAATATAAACGATCTCCAGTAATTAATAACCAGTTTATACTGAAACCTAATAAAACTGTTGAATACACATATACACACTGTCTGTCCTTGTAAACATAGTTGACAGGCACGACTCTGGCACTGCCCTGTTTTTTCTATGATATAACTCTCCATATGGGCGGGTTTGGGAAACATTGTTACAAAAACCGCAGGAAAACGTGTTACAAATTAGTAACTGACGCCGCGCGCAGAAAATGCATTTTTGTTGCGCTCTTGTTTAAATTGTATCTCTACTCACCAAGACTGAACGGGCCCGGGTCTTGTCATTCACGGACCCGCTGCTCTCTTGTTCAACGACCACATAGAACAAACATCCTCAAAACGAACGTACATATGAAAATAATGAAATTATTATGTTACAAAAATGATTAGATGCCTGGTTGAAGAAGTCGTTTGAGTACAGATGATGTTTGGAAATAAAACAACGCTGCCATTTTGGCTCCGGTTAGACATCACTAGCCTATTACCGATCTTAGATGACACATCGATTGAGCTGCCTTGAATTCGGTCCAATCTCGTATAAACGTAGATACATACACACACAAACATTCACATTAAGATATACATATACATACACATTTACATGTGGCGACTCAGTCGCATAAATAAAACAATTACGTAAGTATTTCATTGATAATAAATTATATATAAATTATGTACACACACGCACACAAACAAACACGAATACAAAAACTGATTAAGAGAAGGTTTATTTGCTCAAATTGTAAATTGCAGGGATATAACATCTCTTGCTATAGAAAACGTCCAAATGTTTCAAATCTGTAGTACAAATTTCTCTTTTTTTGCCATTTCTACAAATAAACAAACAAACATGGGAAGGGGTAAAAAACTAAAACTTACCAAATTAAAAACATGTCCCCAACTGACAAACAAAGTCATTTTGGCTATAGCAGAATATTGCTTAGCCAACGGAAAATACAAACGCAATAATGTTCACTCATTACAAAGGAAAAAAAAAAGAAAGCTATATGTACAAATACCTTACAACAGCACTGAACGCAACCCAAATCTATTTCCAAGTCTCAAAATCCTATAAAATATCAACAAATCTTGAAAGGTCCACTGGGTTTCTTATCCCGGCCCATCATTCAAATCATCTATCATAACCAAATTATGTTTTTCAAACTGAAAGAACACAACTTTTTGCATGATGCAGGCCTTAATTATTTTGGGTGCCTACAATAAAGATCACATGTCTGGGTCAGCAAATACAACATCCAGCTCTGTTTTTACAGCAACCCCTCAAAACTCAAAATTATATGCATGTCTTTATATGCAAATTACCTCAAAATTAAATTATTTAGATAGAGGGAAAAATCACTTACAGTTCCCCTATTAAGTTGAGGGCTGCATAAAAATACTGAGTAGAAGGTGGCAGCTCAGCAGAGGAAGCTGGGTTGTGGGTTTAACTAAATTTAGTTGCCATTTCAGGCCAGGGCATTGGAATGAGAGAATATACCAGTCACCCTCAAAACTGCTCATATATACATAAACACATAACGGTACCCCTCTCTTAAATAAAACATCTCCATTACATTCCTTGAGCTGGTGCATGAAAGACCTGTGAAGTGGTTGGATTATGGGCTAATGAGTGAAATGCAGAAAGAGGAATACTGAAAAAACACAGGGCTTGTGAGCAAGGGATTCCATCATAAGTGCACTGAATTGTGGGGTAACTCGCATCCATCATATTTAAAACATACCGTTCTAAAAAGAAAAAGAGTTCTTTGGAGCACCAAATAAAACAGTGGTTGGAAAGATGAACAAAAAGTCAGCTTCAAACAATACACAACCATTATTAATAAATGGAAGAAAAACATGTTGGTGCCCCATCCACAAAAAACAAAACAAGACAAGACAAGCATATTTCTGCAAGAACTTTGCTTGTGTTACCAAACAATTAACTGATAAACTAGTCCTCCTCATTATGTAACATCAGTCGGTTTTATTATCAGAATGAACAGCGAACTCAAACCCGTCAGCTGTCACGAAACAGCTGTGGGCAGCAATCCTAAAACAGGACAAAAATAAATAGTCCATTTTCACCTTTAACCCCTCATCAGGAGCAGGTAAGGGCAGAGCACAAACGCCTGCTGAACAAGAACCGCGTGAGAGACCAGCGGGGTCCATGCGGCGACATTCAAAATGGCTTCATTGTTCCTGAAAATACCACAATTATTTTGAACCGAAAAAGCAAAATCAAACACCAAAGCGAAAATGGAGGGAGCAGGAAAGGGAGAGGAACAACGCTACTAGGAAGAACAAGAGAGGTACAGACAGAAGAAAAGAAAGCAAACATTCTTCAGAGTGCAATTATTTGGTCCCCTGTACCTCCCGAAATGATCTGTGAAACTAAGAGACTCTTTGGCTCATTTACGGAAAAGAAAATGGCACCTGGTGCTCTCTATGTCCTCTAAAATATAAACACCTAATAACGCTTCACGACTACTACAAACCAATTGCAGAGCACTGCACCCTTGTTTCGGTATTGGGAGGAATTTAGACCATACGTCCTTGTACACATTGCCTAAAATGCCTTAAAACTTGCCGAGCCAATTCATGGAGGGAGTTACAAATAAAAGCAGAAGTGAAGGGGAGAACTGAACAGAAGAGAAGCAAAGGAAAGAGTGTGTGAGAGGTGGCGCAGATGTGTGACAGCGGGGTGAGCCCCCTCCTGTGGTGAGAAGAGCGCAGTGCAGAGCAGGCTCAGACCCCCGGCTCATGGCTCAGTTCACAGCTTTTCTGGCAGTCTGTGGGCTCAGCCTGACTCGGCTCCATCTCAGTCTGAGTCTGAGCCTGATGAATCGTCAGAGCTGGAAGCGCTGCTGCTGCTTTCTGATTTATTCTCTTTATCCTCAACCTCTTCGTCTTCTACGTCTTCTTCATTCTGGAAGTGAATTTGGAAAGATTAGCTTTCATTACTTTCATTCAAAAAGTAAGTAAGTGCTGCTCTCCATATTTCTAATCAATGACAAAATCAATCAAAGGCTGATCCTATAGCATATACATGTTAAAAGAACAGTGTGACCAGCATGATATGAATCTTACATCATCGTCGTCATCATCATCGTCACTGTCATCATCGGAGGATGATCCGTCGTCAGATTCCTTCTCTTCGTCATCATCGTCGTCATCCTCCTCCTCTTCTTCCTCATCCTTTGGACAAAGACACAATTCATACAGAACAATCAATCAGTAGGCCTACATGCTGCTAAAAATGTTCATAGCAGCCTATAAAAAGAGTGATTTTTGACTGTGCATTAAACTCACCGATCGTTTGGCCTTGGGTTTCGCTTTAGCAGCGGTGCCACCTGGTTTTGCTGTGCTCCTCCGTTTCTGCAGAAAAGTTAAAGAGAAAACATTGAACAGACAGAACTTCAGGCAGAGTGTGTTCCAGAAGAGCCAAATTTACTGAAATTAAACATTTAATTATTTTATATTGTTTTAAAATTATTAAATATGTCCATTTAAAAAAAAAAAAAAAAAAAAAAAAAAAAAACTTACGGTATTTGATTCAAGTATACTTTGACAATACTGATTAGATCCAAATTTATGACTCACCAGAGAAGTATATTCTTTATAAGTAGCTCTCTCTTGTGATGATAAACTCTGTGAAGGGGAAAAAAATATTATAATATTGTAATATATTAGATCTTTATATTAAGCTATTTGTGCCAGTGTTAAGCAGGGTCAACAATAGTACAGTTACATACTGCAAGCCACTGCTCGAGAAGCACTTTGTACTGCCTCTGTTTCTCTTCTGCAAGCCTTTTGTAACGGTCCTTCTCTTTCTGAGGGAGCCGTTGCCAGCGGCCTCCGATTTCACCCATGCGCTCCTTCATGGGCAGATGATTCAGTTCGCCGTTTGACAGCATCTCCTGAGAGAACTTCTGATAACCGTTCCTGAATTCACAAGTGAAAAGAGCATGAATAAAAAGAGTGGGAAGCTGCCTCTAACACACCAAGGTTTCAGATTTGTAGATAACTAACACACGGAGAACAAACTTACGAAGGTGGTTTCTTAGGTTCACCATCAAATTTCATTTTCTTCCCAGGGGTGATGACTGGGGCAGGTGATCGCATCTCACTCAGCTCTCTCTGCACAAGACAGAAGAATAAAAAAAGGGTATGAAATCTTGCACACACGAAGTCAGGAAGAAAATAAAAGCAGAAAGCAGACATATGATCAGTTCTTTTAAGGCAGTTAACAACTCACTTCATATCTCTTCTGGTCCTCTGCTGCCTTCTTGATCCACATGATCTTTTCTTTCTTCTCCATGGTGTTCCAGGTGGCCTCCATGGCTTTTTGAGCTTTCGCTCGATCATTCTGAGAAAGCAAAGAAGAGGGAGAGATCAGTGGATAATCTATTATTTGATGATAACTTGTTTTCAGATTGTGCTGGGAGGTATACCAGTATATACCGGTGTAAAAAATAAATAAATAAATAAATTCACCCGTTATTTGCACAGCTTTTAATAACTGCTTTATGTTGTCTATTCAGTTTTTAAGAGCAGTGACAGAAAATCGACAATAAAGACATTTATAATGTTACAAAAGATTTCTATTTCAAAGTAAATGCTGTTCATATTACTGTTTTTACTGTATTTGTGACCAAATAAACACTACTCTGGTGAGAATAAGAAACTTCTAGTCAAAAACATAGCTTTTTCCACTAAATTACTTGAAATTATGACTCTATACCTTGAATCGGGCGAGATAGTCTCCAATGACGCTTTGTTGCCAGATATCCTGAGCTGTTTTGGGTGTTTCTGGTAGTTTCCCTTTGTCCTCTTTGCTCTGTTTTTCAGACTCTGCCTTCAGCGTAAGCTCCAGGTTTTTATACTTTTCCTACAAGAAAGATTACAGAAGTTGAATACAACTGAATTGGCTAATACAGTAACAGAAGGATCTTAACATCTCTGGGTCACTAAATTGTTCCGATTACCTTCTTCTTGTCAGAAAGCTCATTCCACATGCGGGCCAGTAGTCTGGTGAGCTCCATGTCAGAAAGATCAGGCCTTTCCTGATGAAGTTTTGGACGCTTCTCCTCAGAGAAAATAAACATTGCAGAGACAGGAGGCTTGGGCTTCTCAGTACTGGACTGTTGGGATAACAAAGAGGAAAAGGGAATTAAAAAAAGTCAAGTTTTAGTTACTAAAGCTCACTTAAATTCTAATCCTGACAGTTGAACTGACCTTTGCTTTTGAGTTCTCCAGTTTGGAAGCGGGACTACTGCCTCCACCTCCCCTTTTAAAGCTGCCCATCTTCTGTTCTGACAGTATTCTCTGCTGCTCCTCCTCTGAGATACTCTGGGATTCACAGACAACATGTTTAAAATACAAACCGAACAGAAAATGGTGCAAAAAATGCACAGAGAGCCAAGTGTCTGTTGTTATAAAAAAAAAAGTATACTTACTAATAAGTAACGATTCATCTCAACTTCATATTCTTTCTTTTTCTGTGTAGAGCAGAAATAAAATATGAAAGATGGACAAACTTTCATAGGTATCCATGTTGGTTTGTTTATGTTAATAATCATGTTATAAACAGAAGGAAGGATGCAAAATAAAAGCATTGTGTTACAAACCTGCTCACAGCGCTTTTGGTAGGCATCTTTCTCGCCCTGTTTGAGGAGTTTCCAGCGCTGGCTGCACATGACCATACGCTCTGTACTGGGAACTTCTTTCATACTGGACATCAGCTCAGCACAGAACATAGAGTAACCATTACTGAAAAAGAGACAAAATGAGAGATGATGAAAAACTTCACTTACCACATATAACTTCAAATCACTTTCGGCAACTGAATTAAACTCAATACGATAAGATGAAGTTGAAATGCAACATTTAAAATTTGAAATACTAAAATTACTGAAACTGAAATAAAGCTACATATAAACTTATAAAAAAAAAAGAAAAAAAAAAGACAAAAGCACATAAAAATTAGTAATACTTCAATATTACATTACAAATGGATTAAATTAAATACATTAACCCCCGGTTTCACAGACAAGGCTTAAGCTAGTCCCAGACTAAAATGCATGTTTGAGCTGTCTCAACTGAAAATATCTTGCTCTGACATATCTTAAAATATGTCAGTCATTGTTCTGTGTCAAGATGCACACCTGTAATGTTTTTGTAAAAGTTGTTTAAATATGTTAATGTAACTAAGGCCTAGTCCTGTCTTAAGCTAAGCCCCGTTTGTGAAACCGGAAGAAAACAAAACCTATTATCAGGTAAAACTTACGAAGGCGGTTTATCTGGCCGCCCATCGAACTTGTCTTTGAGCTGTCTCTCTGCTTTGGTCAGAGTGGATTTGACGATGTCCTCCTCTGTCATGTTCATCTCCGGGTGCTGCTGGATAAACTCGCGCATCTTATCCTAATCAAGGATGAGAAAGATCAAACGTTATAAAGACGCCGCTAGTGCTGGCAAATATGCCATGTAAAATGCAAACGTTTTTACCTCATACAACTTCTTCTGCTCCAAAGACTTTGTGATCCACTTTATCCTCTTCTTGTCTGAGAGCTGTGGCCACTGCTTGCCAAGACTGTCCTTTATGTCTTTGGTAGTCGCCTGGAGAGGTTAAAAATAAAAGTGTTTTACGGAATTCATGTGTATGAAGAAGCCAGCATCATTATTTATGAGTGTGAATGTGTGTAGAGCGTACATCTGGGTGTCCTTTGAGAAAGGCCTTCTTCTCATGGCAGTACCACAGTTGCTGGGGTGTCTTGGGCTTCTCTGGAACATTGGACTTCTTGTTAATGTTCTCCAGAAGGTCGGGATGATCTTGCCTATTAAGAAACACAAACAAACTCTTTAAAAAGCCATGATTTAAAAATGTAAATGTGATGGTAAAGTGTCAATAAGTCACTTACTTGAACTTCATCATGCTGAGCATGAAAGTCTCCTTTTCTTTGAGAAAGTCTTTCACATATTTCTCCTGTTGACAAAAGGTTTAGTCAAAACAAAGAGGTCAGTCAAAACAATGCCAGCTTTGTTGACCGATCTAGAAAGGTACCACCTCAAAACAATAGGTGATCCAGACCAAATAGAAAATATGTTTCTTTTCAAAAGGGGGAAAAAAAAAAGAGCAGCCACAGATTTGAAATCCACAAAACAGCAGATATATCCTAAACCTTTAGCTAATGTACCATTGCAGTATCCACATAATTTCCCATTTGCTTAAAGCCATATCAATTATACTTTTATAGTGATTCTTGAAAAATGCTACAGTCTATGTTTTAGTGACGTTTCTTTTTAATTTGACTGCACTCACTTTTTTACGATCTGGGAGCTCCTTGTATTTTTTGGACAGGATTTTTGTGAGATCTAGGTTGCTCATCTCTGGATGTAGTTTAGCGTACTTGGCGCGCTTCTCCATAAAGAAACGGAAATACGGTGTCAATGGCTTTTTGGGGAAGTCTGGATGCTTCTGCAGAGGGGACAGATACACAAAATTTAGTATTTGCTACCGTTGCAAGTGACACAGGAAAAACACACAGCTTTCAGCACAGAGCCACAAGACTGTCTACCTTCAGCTTCTTTCCTTTGTATGGATTTTTTATGTATTCCTGAGCATCCACGATCAGCTCAGTAAGGGTGCGGAATTTGCGAATCTGTGAGAGGAATAGGAATTTTAATGTGACAACTGCATAATCATTGTCCTATGGCTTATCACATACATTTTTTTAATCAAATATTTCAAATGCTAGTATCTACTGATCAACAGCTAACACATTTTTGATGTATGTTTCCTAGTTATTACAACATACAATTGACTGGCATACCTCACGTGAAACTTCCTGCCATTTCTGTTTGCACATGTCCCCAGAGTAAGAGTTAAAAGCCACTTTCTCCCAGTCCAAATGGGACTCGGTCGTCTTGTACTTGGTCAGATCTTTTTCCGGCAGATTCCCCTTCATGGCATCCAACAGCTTCAACAGGTCAACCTGCTCCCAAACTGTAAGAAAACATTACGGCAAAAATGATCTCTGAGATCCAATGCACACATCTTCAAGATTTTGCATTTCACACAAAGGTTGGGAAACATGGTTAATGCCAAGAGCAATTTGTTTTAAAAGGCAATTATTGCCAGGAGTATGAACCTAATTATTCAAAGCAACTTCCTTTGCATGCAAAGCATATATTTTATCAGAAAATAGATTCCCTTGGAAATCAAACCAATGATTTTGGCATTGCTCTAGTGCTTGAACCATCAATTCTATATTTATATATATCGATATTTAGAAACATAAATGCTCTTTTAAAATGTTCATATTACAGCAATACCCATTACCACTGACGGCAAAAAATATAAATGTATAATAATGTTTTTATAAACAACAGAAAACCATCGATCTAAACTATTCATGTTTCTTACCGGGTTCTTTAGCAGTGGAGTCCATTTCTCCATTCATTGTCAGGTATCACT
>SCHK01040989.1:0-11070 GCA_004124795.1 Poropuntius huangchuchieni
TGATTTTCTCGGCCGATATAATCAGGAACTGTACTCTCGTTTTTCCATTTAAATAGGAAAAATATCGAAACTCTTTGGTTATTTTTGAATGCGATGCTACTGGTCTAATTGGATTCAATGGTCTATGCTAAGCTATGCTAAAAGGGCTATCCCCAGACCCGGAGATCGGCTGAACGGATTCAAAAACGGTAAAACTCAACTTATTAACTCTGGGGGAGTTGGAGAATGAGCCTATTTTCAAAAAAAGTGGAGTGTTCCTTTAAGCGGAGAGCAGATGCAGAAAGAGGAGAGGGGGAAAAGAAAACAAGAGGAAAAAGAAAAGGGAGAAAATGGGGCCCAATAAAAATATGCACAGCAACACTAACAAATGACAACACATTCAAAAAAGAAGCCAGAACACTCAGTGCAATGTTTCTCTTTGTGAGACTGTGTACAGCTTCAGGTATTAGATGTATTATAAGTATACTTATTATAATCAAGATTGCTCTTACTGTCCACCATCTTGGATTTTTAACTTAGCTTGTGGCCAAAGCATCTTAAAAGAGATGCAAAGAAGCTCCCTACTTTTTAAAACAGCTTTTATGTCAGCTTTTGCATTTAATGCTTTTAAATGCTGCACTTTTTGGTTGTTTTTGCATGTCAGAAAGAGAAGGAGAAAAAGTATGATGCATTACTCACAGCTGGAACAGTCTTCTCCACGCCAACCGCTCTCACATTGGCAGCGATCAGGTGCTACGCAGCGGCCATGGACACACTCCTTAGTGCAACGTGCTACACACATACATAGAGCAGAAAAGGAAAAACAAACACACAGAAAAATGAAGAATACAAAAACAAACCGTTCAAAACCATTAAGGTAGAAGTTAAACATCAATTTAATACTCACGAACACATTTATTTCTGCTCTCATAGAAACCACGGCAGCACTGATACCTCTTCCGATAGTCCATTTTCACCACCTGCCTATAAAGTGTTTTATAGGTGATCCTGGAGAGTGAATGAGAAAACCTTCATTTTAAACATGGAAAAATAAACAGCTCAAGACCACACAATAGTCATTATTTCATTATCACAGCTCAGCTGTACTTGGAACATGAAGACTTCTGATTCAGTAGTTATCTTGGATCAGCTTCTGGCACCTTTTTTACAGAAAAGTGTAATATTTAGAAATAGAGTTTGCATTCGGTACCCTTCCCATTCGTCTTATTTCAGATTAACCTTAAAAAGGCTTTTGGGAACCGCCGTAAGACCGGCAGGGAGAGTGAGTTTGCATGCCATTGTAATAAAGGGAGCGTGTGTGAACGCCAGCATCACAATTACTTGGATTCAAAGCAATTTTGAGATTGCACTGCCAAACCAAACAATCCCTCCAGTGACCAAAGCTGAAGGCCGAAAACCTCTGCAGCATGAAAGAATTCATGCTGCGTTTAGTCTAAGTCAGCTCAGTGTAACTGTGAGTAAATGCATGAGTGCGTGTGTGTGTTTGTCAGTGTATGTCACCTGTGCCGGGTGCATTTGTTAGCGTTCCAGGGTTCAAAGCAGGTCTCTTCATACTTCACTTGGTCGAAAGGTTGAGTATATGATTCCTTTACTGAAGTGGTGAAACTAGAAAGAAACAACCAATTACTTGTTATTTTGCATAATTCGACATGATGTACAACACAGTTGCTGGAACTGTCCCCACAGAGTGTTTTGCTCATGGTTTGTAGTGTTCTGCCCAGTTTGTAGCACTAAAAACCAGGAGAGAATTCATTTTTTTCCCTCAGGAATTTATAATGGGTTTTTTGAATGACAGTTTTAGATTAAAAAGAGTAAAAATAGGTCTATGGTTAAAATTACTTGAAAAGGCTGTCACATATGTTTCCTACAATATAAATGGGTCTTTCTCAAAAACGTAAAAAAAAAAAAAGAGTTTGAAGGTTTGGACAATTTGACAAATACAATTTAAAAACTGTAAAGAAAAAAATCCCCATCCATCCATTACCAAACAGCTTGTCTTTTGGGGTTGAAGGAATTTATTTCATTTAATATTATTTAATTTTTTGAATTAAGTAAATCATAACTCAAACTGTAAACTTTCGGTTTAGGTTTTACAGTTTGATATTCTCCCATTAAAAATGATTAACAAATACAATTTTAAAACTGTAAAACGGTCCATTATTGGTCCATTGTCCTTGGTCGAAGGCATTTTTTTAACTTAATTCTGTTTACTTTTATGAATGAAGTAAATCATAACACAAACATGAATTTTGAAACCATTGTGTGATAACCACCTTAAAAGAAACTCTATTTTGGGAGTACAAATTATTCATTACCAATAAAGATTGAGTAGTTTAACACGAAGGTCTTTAACCGGGAGTCTGCAAGCCCTAGGGGGTCTGCCAATTAATGTTAGATCACAAATATATATTTATTTTTGTTAAAAAATTAAAACATGGGTCGAAAACATCACAAAGTAATTAAAAAAAAAAAAAGCAAAGGCACTCTCAATTGATACATATAACACACAACATAATTTATTCTTAATCATATTATAGTTAATTTCTATTAATATTGAAGGCTATATGCTTAAAACGTAGCTCTGCTTGACACACGTTGAAGACTCCTGGTTTAACATCTAACTTATGAACTTATACACTCACACTGTATAAAATAAAATATATTGCCTGAAACAGGTCTTGAAATAATATGCAATTTTGCTACTTGGTTTACTACTTGGGCATCTTGTTTTAACATTTCCCTTATATTGAGACATTTTGACAGGATTTTGGTTGCGTTGTTGTTGTTTGACTTGTAGACGTTGATCTACAACAGCAGTGTTGACTGCCAGCATGCACTGGAGCAGATTATCTCGACTTGGCTCTGGCTTTCCCAGCTCTGTATTGGAGCAGATGATTCTTACCTTTCCCATAAGCTGCAAACATTTGGATCTCGGGGGTCCAAAGACAATGACAGTTCACACACGCAGCCCAAGACAAACAGGACCACACAGATCTCTGCCGTCTTCATCCTGCTGTAAAGAGAAAAACAGTCAACTAACTTATAAAACTCTGCCCCTCAGAACTGTTGATGTGACACTGCAAGGCCAATGCAAAACTCTCCTTCCATTTTAAGACATATTGAAGCCATCTGGTTTTATTTAAGAGGATGCTTAAGGCACTCCGTAGGAAAGGGACAGACAAGTCTCCCATGGTGAGGATTTCTGAGACTAACAGCAGCTTTATGAGCATACACAGCCTTCAGAACACTCTAAGGATACATAAGGAGTATTTTCCTCCAGTATAGGAAAACTGCAAACCCTGAAGTGTCACAATGTTAACCTTCCCTGTCTGGACACTTAGTGGAATTACTATTGTTTCTAAGAAGGTTAGCAAACATCACATGGAATGAAAACATGGCGTTCTGTCTTAAAAATTAAGTACAAACATTAAGAGAAATTTAATTCCAAAATATAAAACTATATTGTAGTTCTGTGTCTGTGAAAGGGTTTGAAGAAAAAAAAAAAAGTCAATATAAATAAAATTTATGTACTAATTAATTAAATAAATAGTAAATGGCATCTAATGGACCTGTTTGGTTTGATTGACACCTGCGATGTCCAAAATGTCTGACCACCTTAATAAGAAAATCGGTCTTTCGTAACAATATTTTTGGAGTGGAAATCATTTCCTAAATAAAAATAAATAATTCTGAATAAATAAATCACTATAAACTTACTTTATTTTATTAATAGATACAACTTTTCCAGATAATATTTTACATGTGTTTCTAATATTTTTATTCGCAGGTGAAATGAACATGCATTAAAATATATGGCTGCCTTTATATTTTAGCAAGGGGGTTGCTCCCAAGAGGAACATCATATCTGGGAGTCTGTGGCGTTAAAAATTATTTAAACCCCTGGTCTAATATACTTTATGAGTGAAGGAAACTCTTTAAAGTGAATCACAAATCATAACTGCCTGTTTGGTTTGAAAATGAATAAAGAAACAACTTTTGCACAATAACACTGAAACTTCTGACAGAGTCATATGAAAAGTCCGTTCATCATCATCACACGCAAATCCTAAATCAAACTAGACACAAACAGAACGAAAGAGACCAGTGGGTACATGTCAGGTTTTCATTAAGAGCTATAGGATTTTATAGGTCCCCTTACTGGGGTGGAGTATATTATCCCTGTTCTTTCTGGGGGTTTTTTCAGGACTTCATTAGAAAAAGTGTTCGAGACCACATTAGGATTCCTGTGAGCTGAGAAACTAGGAGCATGTTTAATGAGCAGTGCACCGCGACAGAGAGTCTGTGACAAACAAGTGG
The DNA here is from genome assembly GCA_004124795.1 of Poropuntius huangchuchieni. Taxonomy (NCBI): domain Eukaryota; kingdom Metazoa; phylum Chordata; class Actinopteri; order Cypriniformes; family Cyprinidae; genus Poropuntius; species Poropuntius huangchuchieni. Next base: position 4,318 of record SCHK01040989.1, read on the forward strand.
TTTAAATCTACTCTGAACCTGAGGCTGCATTAATTGCATTTACGTCTAAGTAAACAACGGTTTTATGCAGGAGCAGATGGATTTTTTGGAAATTGCGTACTTGTCTCTAGCAGGATATTTGGCATGTGTAAGGATGCTGACTGTTCAAGTGCTACCTCAATACAAAATCCATCACAAAAGTTTATGACACAAGCAATATTATTGCCAAGTTCTGTCATGAAACTCTAGATGGTGCAGGCTGATGGGCCCTTAACATAAACGGATCATATTCACCGCACTAACCAACTTGGCACAAGCTGATTGGTTCTTGTTGCATACGCAACCAGTTGGCTTTCTGCTTTACATTTAAATGGCTGGTTATCATTCATTTGAGCATTTTGCAGTTCCTCTGAATCCCTCCACCTTCCCCAGCTCCACCTGTATAGATCTGCTATGAGCTATTTTATATGTGCAGCAGCAGTATGTCTTAAATACTCACAGCAGCAGCAATAATCTACAAGCAATAAACAGCATATATTGCTATAATGCCATAGTGTGCATAGAGTGACTTATGAAAAATAACCAGTTCATAAGAGTCATTTGTGCACAAATCAGTCTTGCACTTTTGTTCGTTGCTGCTTGCAGGAAAAATAAGTTTAACTGTCGAGATTTTAAATTGCAGCTGCAAATATTTAGTTTTTTTTGTAGCAATGTCCATTTGAGTCGCAGCCTGGAGTTCCAAGTAACATTCAAGTAAGTTTGATCGCTCTTTATAAACTGTTGCAGGGCTGCAGGGCTTTGAAAGGTGCAGTATTAAACCATGAGTTGATTTTAATGAGCCGAACAGATGCCGTGCCCGCACTCTACTGCTTTCATGTGGACAAATTATGGGGAGGACGCATTACACGGCACAAACAAGAAGGGAGAGAGAATGAGGGATTTCTTTCATCAACATTTTGTTTGCATCTGACACCAATGATTGGTGCCATATTAAAAATGAGTACCATACGGCGGGATATTTTTAGAGGACACACTCACAAATGTCAAGCGTTCCGCATCCAACTAGTAGCGTGAGTAAGAGCGTTCTGATCACTCAAACCAAAGATGTTCTGTCATTTAAAAGGCCCCACAATGCTGCTCCTGGGTGAAGATAAGGGCAGAATGGAACATGAATGAAAACACATGTAGTCATCTGTTTCTGGCTGGGTCAGTAAAACGCAGTCCTCATGCTCGAGAAGAGTCCAAAGTCAATGCACACGATAATCATTCACACAGATATGAGCTATTCATGCNGGGAAGAGTCCAAAGTCATTGCACACGATAATCATTCACACAGATATGAGCTATTCATGCAGTCGGATGAATTTCCATGGTTTCAACTGTTTTATTTTATATGATGATAATTTTAAATTTAGGCAACTGGGAAGACTTTGTGTGCGTCAATATCTCATTAGAATGTTTGCTGTGGAACAAAGCATGTGACATGATGCCCAAAAATGGTTTTATTTAACGAATAAGTCAAAAATATTCCTGAAACAGCCTTAAACTTGCTCACGAGTTTGAATCAGACAAACTCAATTTTGCTCAATGTACCACAAGTCATTTGTCTGTTACGTACGTTTGACATGAACTTAATTGTTTCTGGTTCTATACTTTAGGTTCAAGAGACTTGAATCAGTCTATTTATTGATGGCTGAAATCGGGAAGAGCATAGCTAGTTCTATTACTATTTTCTCCATCTGTATTCTTTCTTTCTTTCCTTCATTATTCTTAAAAAATTGAGTATATTAGCTACAAATAGAGATTCAGTATCAAATTGGAACAACTACTCCAAGAACAACAGTTTATATACCTTAAAACATTGTGCAACATTGTCCTTCAATACAGCACACAGCAGTGTTTGTAAATGGATAAAGAAACTATGCACTCAATGATATTAAGTGTTTTTAAAAAAACATCTTTATCAAGGGATTCTGTAATTTCTCAACTAAAAAAAAGTCGTATGTCTTCTAAATGTTTCTTTGTAGTAGCTAATGGTTCTCTTGCCTTTTTTATGTATGTGTGTGGAGCTTTGCTTTGGCCATAGACATTAAACATCCCGCTGTGTGCATTGTGGTTTAAATGTGTCAAGTTAAAAATAGTCCAATTTTTAAAATTTTAAAATCCAAACTACTTTTGGAACAAAAAAAGAACATGCAGTCACAGTTTCTTGTAAGTCTATTTCAGCTTTGATTGGAGTGAATTAAATTTGGATTAAAAAGGTTTTAGGTTTTAATGCTGGTGCATGGGGATAGACGCTCATGGCATTGATCAGATTTCCTTATTTCCTTTCCTGTCCCTCTCTTCAACTGCTTGGGGCCGCATGCTAATTTAAGGAGAAAATATTAGTCATTATTTGGAACGGAGGGACACAGTGAAAGGAAAATAAGAAGAAAAGAGAAATGAGCCATCAATAAAGACAGCCAGAAAGAGAGGGAAACAAAAAAAGGAGAGCGGGGGGGAGAAAAGTTGCATAATAGCTCTGGACCCTATGGACCCGCATGCATAAATAGTCTCTCATATAACAATCTCATATAATCATTCCAGTTCTCCTCCAATTCCACAGACCACTGACAAATGTAGCAAAGAGCAGATATCCTGGCAGGATCTAACTAACACGCGCTCATTCATGCACAGAAACACATTTACTGAGACTGCCAAACCTGCTATGAAGTATATTAGGGAAAGGCTGGAAAATGAGAAAAATAAGCTCTTAAACAGTCAACATGTCTTTCTAATTCCGCTGTTGTAGAAGTCCACTTCAGCAAAGAATGAGATTTGTGTATTATTCGTAAAAATAACACATAAACCTCTATACGCCCCTCAAGAGAGCGTCCAAAACTGACATCAGGACTTGGAAGATGCAGGACTAAACACAAATTCATGGCCATTCGGAAAATGAGCGAAATACAGCTGGAAAGCCAGTGTATTTGGCCTTTCCGTTTTAAGAAAGATATAGTGACAACGCAACAGTAACCAGATCTTTGGGAGCCCAGCCAGCTGAAGCTTATCTGTGAGTGAGGTCATTCTGTATGCCTGCTTCTCAAAGCCTCTGTTCATACACACAATTTATTCTTACAGTTTATTTGAGATTGCAATTTCTACATTTCCTTAGATTTAATTGGATCTTAATAGATTGTTGTACTCAAGCAGAACAGTTTATTGCTCTCTGGAGTACTCGATAGGTCAATTTTGGATACTAAAAAAATGAGTAGGATTTACTTTGAAACTATTTTCACTTGGAAATCGCTAGTAAATTTTTATTTTAAGAAACTGCAAGTAACACATTGAATTAAATGTGACATTTTGAAATAAAAAGACTGAAATAGTATTTTCTGATAAAACATATTTTATTTACGACTTAAATTTTTTATATATATGAGCATGATTTTAACAGTTTCCTTAAAGCCTTTATGTAGAATGCATTATAAAGGGTTATTAAAGGCAATAATGCATTATAATTATTCATAATATGTGTGGCAATATGTTATATCTCGTCCTAAATAACTATAATCGAATTTAAAATGCATAGTGTAACAATGAATTGATAAATGCTATAATGTATTAACTGTGGTCACAATTATTCATTAGACTGTACAATGCATTATAAAGTGCATTACAAGGCATAATTAATGTATTATACTTTTATAATGCATTAAGACTTTAAGTGAAATGTTACCAAAAACGCTTTTTGGAAGTGAAAAAGAACATGTCATTTTATAATTTACAGTGAAAACCCTTAAATTGACATTCCCAGAATTGATGTTTTTTCATTGAAATAACTATGTTTGACAGTGCATTACAAAGTTACAAAACATATTAGTATTTCATTAGGAATATGAAATATATTTTTTTCTTTGAATTTAAATTTAGACTGTAAAACCTACAATTTTACGGTAAAGTTCTGGCAACCACAGCTGTCTGTATTTTACCGTAAATGTCACAGATATTTTTTACAGTGTAAACTAATCACCAAAAAAAGTAATACAATAGTCAAAGCAATATTTATTTATTTGTAAATGAATAAAAAGCTGGATATTATCAGCCATTATCAAAAAATCATTATGATAATTATATGTCATTATATATTCACATGTTTTCGAAGTAAAGAAACTCACAGCTTCAGAGATGCAGGTAATTCACACTCTTACACTAATGAAATGCTTCTCCAAGCATTATCTTTCTTATCAATATTGGTGCTAATCCAGCAATTCCATCTGGTATGGACATGCATACTCTGAGAATATTAACTTCTTTTCCATTGTTATTTAGTTGTAGTACAAGTTGGATATGACAGTTGGTCGGTGTAGTATTTGCCCCGCCTCTCCCCACTGTGATTGGACAGCTGGATAAAAAGTGACAGTGACAAGTGATGAATTTTCCACAAAGTTTAACATTTTTCAACTCTCGGTGCAGTGCACAGAAAAATAACACTAAACGCTTCCATTAAAAACATTTGAAAAAATACACTAGGCTCAAGAAAACAACACTTTGGTGGACACACACCCTTATTCTAATCATTCCAGTCTAAGTTTGCTCGGCAAACATCAGCAACACTTTTAACTTCTCCATGCTAGCAAGTCACAATGATATAGGCAGCATCAACGATTTTTATGCACACCTGGCTTCGCATCAGGTGGTTCTTAATCTTTGCCTCAGCATTGTGCATTATATTTGTTTTATGCACACCTAGCCATGCATTACCTCTTACATGATCACCTGACTTTACATTATTGTAGGATTACAACGATTGTTGTTTGAGCTAATAAGCATTTATCTTCAAAGCCAAAAGGAGACAGAGTTCATGACTGCAGTAACCACTCAAACCAAAGTCAAACTCAGTTTCAATCACATTCAACCTCAGCGAAAACAACCTCATAAAAACATCTCAACAGACTGAGAGTGAGCGAACGGTAACTACAGTATATTATAACAATGATCTGCAGCTGACCCGCTCCTGTTTTGGCAGTATGGATGCCACTCTGTTGTTTACCTTGCCAGAAAGAGCAAAGAGATGAGGTAGAGGAATAATACAGAGCTGACTGTCCTCTGACCAAAACCCCAGTTCTGGCGCAGACACACTAACTCCAGTTAAACCAGTAAATCTAAGTTACGGTAAACTGGCATAAAAGCCCCGTAATATAAAACATCTGGGGCTGAATTTCAAAACACTCTCTCAGCCTCCGCACCAGAGTGTTTAGCTGGCTGTGGTCTGAGTGCCACATAGTGTGTGTGTGTGTGTGTGTGTGTGTGTGTATGGCTCTTTAAGTGTGGGGATGGGGGGTAGTGAACCCCTCATCAATAAACCAGGGGTTAGTGAGTCAGTGCAATATTAAACCCCACCCGTTTTTCCATGTTTAATGCTACAGTAATCTCAAAGGCTGTGGCGATGTGTATTTCTATGGTAAATGCTTGGGTTTGGCGAACCCACTGACTCACTATGAGTATTTTATGTTGCAGATTCACACTGTAAAATCATATGTTTATGTCTCTGCTAGAACAATAATTCTCACGCCAAATGCTTCTCGATTTGAGCTGGCTGGTTTTATGCAGCTTGGTGCAATTTTGTTTACGTACATTACCTACCTCATAAAAAAAATTAGAGCCACACAAGAACAGCAGAGTTTGGTGGGATTGTGGGAAGGCGTCATATAGGGACCGGGTCTAAACCGCCAGAATATCCACTTACGGGCCATACAAGCCATAATTACAATGGAAAATCACATAAACTGGCAGCTAGAGTCTGTTCTGATGCATCTCAAGTGTCAGTGGATACATTTCAGTTGGAATGCGACTTTGCAAAGACAATAATATTGTTTTTATTTTGAGAAAAGTGAAAAGAGTATTTTACGTTAATGCTGTTCTTTTCAAAAAACAAATCATTTCAAATGTTAGAATTTAACAGTAAAAACACACTGTTCTTTCTCCCCATCTCGCCCTATGGTGCGAGAACAACAGAAGCATCCCTACTTTTGATGAATAAGCTAGAATATTGATCTCTGACTTTTGAGGCCTTATTAGAAACTCTTCACCAACACTAATTTCTCCCAAAAGCTTTGTCTCTTTGTCTTGAGCTCTCTATTTTTGCATTGCTGTTAGGTTATGCCACAAACGCAACACGCTTCTGTTTTTACATTCATTTGAAAGACAAAACACAGAGCTTTGAGGGGAATGGCCGTTCACAGCACAGATGGATTTGTAATACTGTTCTTCACAGTGTGAGTAACAGAGGTCTCAAACCCAAACACTCTTAGCAGATGAAGTGACATGTTGGCTGCTGTCTGCCAACCCTTAAGCTAAAACACTCCCTATACCAGCGTTCACATGCTGTTGCCCAAGAAATTGTGATGGAAACCATATAAACACCGCTTTAAAGAACAGCCTGAGAAAGAAAATCTGAATGACTAAACATGCCTCCTAAAATAACCATTAAGTGTTTTGTGTATTACATTTTAAGGTCTTTTATGTATTTTCTATTTCTAGTGTTTTTACTACATTTTATTTAAGGAATAAAACATGCAAATGCAAACATTTTAGTAAAAATGTATTTTGTCTATATAAAGTGTGTGTGTGTGTGTATAAAATACATGTAATCATTTTTATTGTTGATTTATTTATTTAGTACAATGACAAATAAAAGGTAATATTTTACATTTTGTCTTTATGATATCACACTTACTATTACATACAGTATAAAAATGTCTCTATACATGAAACATATAGCTGCCTTAATAC
>SCHK01041011.1:277-10374 GCA_004124795.1 Poropuntius huangchuchieni
AACTTATTTTGGATACGATTAATCGTGATTAATCGTTTGACAGCATATATATATTTATATTTATTATTATTATTATTATTTTTTTTTTAGGAGATTATGAATGCGAGATATATAATATTTTTGGAGATTGTGAATGCGAAAAGCCTGTATAATCTTTGTAACTAAACAAGTCAAGGAAAAAAAAAATTTAATTCATTTTTCAAAAAGGAAACAATAGTAATCATTTTTTTTCTTAGAATTGTTTAACTCTTGGAAACATGAGATGCTAATAAATGGACCCATGGTCACTGCAGGGACATATAATAGGGATTGATTATATAATCAGCCATATTGTACAGTCATCTGTAGTGCTGTCACATCAACTTATTTGCTTTTATGGTCTGATTACTATTGTGTTTCTATGTAAAGCCTAATTCTGGTCTATAGCCTCTTTTACATGGATAATCCATCCTGACAATGTTGTTTATTGCAGGGCTAATGTTAATCTCAGACTATGGGAAACTGAATCTCAGTTAATTATCCATTTTCTGTCTATTTTGTTTCTTCTAATGGTAGACAGTTTCTCAAAATCTCCTGACTGAGCTAAAACTGTTCGGTGAGACGGCACAAGAGCATGCAGCAAATTTACTGGTGAGTATCAGTGTTTTTTTTAATATTCAAAATACTGGGTTATTTATCCTGATTTGAATGTCCTGCGGCACTGACCAGACATTAATACAAATGTTTCAGTAAGACTGATTTATATGAGGATGAAATTACACACATTCTGCTCTGCTGGGCTAGAGGCTGTATAATTAATCATAACGCCAGGTCCACAGCTGATAAAATATTAATTTGAAATGTTCTAATCCTTCTAAATGTTATTGAGTGTGCCTCTCCAAAACTACTGGAATGTGGCATGACCTAAAACGGGTTCAGTGAGGATTTTGTCAGTCTCTGTTTGCTCCTCTGTGAATGCTTGTAGGAAGTGCAGAACATCATGAGGGACCTGACGGAAGCGCATGAAAAGCTCCAGCAGGAGAAGGCATTGTTCACTTTGGACGTGGAGGAAATGGAGAGAGCTTTGGGGGAGGCAGAGAGACTCTTGATGGAATAAATGAAAGAAACTCTTTCACTGGCCATAAATACTGCAGTGCCATATGGTGTTGTTCGGAGATCTGTCAGTCTGAGAATGAGAAGCATTTGGGCAAAAGTGTAAAATACTGTTGCATTTAAAGGAACATACAGCTCATACCATTTTAAGAAACACATTTTTTAAAGAATGCTTTGTGATCAGAATGATTTCTGTTTTTGTCTGCTTACAAGTTAAGATATTAATATAAACAATTTCATGTACCTCTAGAACTGCAAGGCACTTCTTAAATGATGCTTACTGTATATTGTTTTCATTCGAATTCTTTGTGCAAACATGAACTTAAACGTGATTAAATGTTAAACTGGCTTCAACAAGAGACATGCCTCTTCTTTACATGGTGTTGTGCCATATCTGACACCTACAAATTGGTGCCAATTATAAGTAATAGTTAAACTGAATATACTTAGCATAGGCATTATGCTAAGTCTGACATGGAGATTTAAACCACAATGCACTTGTAATATGTGAGGCAAGACAAGCCAATAAATCTTTTTTCATTCAATTATAAAAACTAAAATGGCCACTGAATTGAATTCATTGCCATTCAAATTAAATAATTTTAAACGAGGTGAAGTTCTATTTTTATTGATTTATTTTGCAGTTTTCAAGCAGTTTTGTTAAAGGAATAGTTCATCCTAAAATGAAAATGTACTCACTCTCAGGCCATCCACGTTGTTCTTCATCAGAACAGATTTTGAGAAATGTTCACATTTCATCACTTGCTCACCAATGGATCTTCTGCAGTGAATGGGTGCCGTCAGAATAAGAGTTCAAACAGCAGATAAAAACATTACAATAATCCACAAGTAATCCACTTCAGTCCATCAATTAACATCTTGTGAAGCAAAAAGCTGTCTGTTTATAAGACACAAATCCATTAATACATTGCTTCTGGCTAAGTCCTGTTTTCATAAAATTGCTTTCTCCAATGAAAAAGTAATCTTGTTTAAATCAGAAGAGAAATCTGAACAGATCAAACACTGTTTACATACAAAAACAGCTCAAAAATATGTTGGTGAATTTTGATGTGAGAACAGGAGGAAGAAGCCTTATAACGCTGGAAAAAAATGTTATTATGAATTATGGACTCGTATTTTGCCCAGAAGCAATGGTTTAAAATTAAAACACCTTAACTATGGATTTGTTTCTTATACAAACATGCAGCTACAAGACATTAATTGATGGAATTGGATCATTTGGATTACTTATGGATTATGATGCTGTTTTTATCAGGTGTTTGGACTCTCATTCTGACGGCACCCATTCACTGCAAATGATTCATTTGTGATCAAGTGATATAATGCAAAATTTCCCCAAATCGAAAGTCATCTACATCATGGATGGCCTGAGGGTGAATTAATTTTCATTTTTGAGGAAACCATTCCTTTGTGTGCATAGTATTTTATTCACTACATAAGTATATAAACAGTACATATGTATACTGTATGTTTATAGGAACACCAGATAAACAGCATATACCATCTATTGCTTGCACTGTCATAACAGAGGATAGATTTCCAGTGTGACATTTCTCTTCAAACTGCCAGCTTGCATCCACTTGTTATAGAAAAAAAGTCACTTCACTTGAAACAATGTCGAATGTGTTGAATCCTGCATTACTATAGCAACCAATGCAAACGTCAAAAAATGACATCCATAGTCTCAACACATACCTCACTTGATCACGTCCAAAAAAAAACTGTTCGGACAGTCTGTTCTACAGATCTGATATGAAAAACAAAAACTCCTGAAAAGCATGAGCATGATGTGGTTGAGCCAAAGAAAGAGAAGATTTTTTTGTGAAATATGTACCTCATCCATTTAATCATAGTACTCAAAACAAGTGCATTACAATGATGAAGCCTCAATATCAGCAAATTACAGTGATACAGTGTTCCTACAATAAGTAAAAGGAAAAATAAAAAATTTGGACATTTACGCCACACTTAAAAATGTATTGTCAATGCATTATATAAACAAAATTCAAACCAAAACATCACTTGTTTTAAAAAAGACAGCACAACATAAGTTCTGAGGAAAGCTCTAGTGCCATTTGTTTGCAGATGTCAATTTTTTTGGTGATCTAACGCAAAAACATTCATACATTTTTAAGTGTAGCTTAAGTGTCCAAATATGTTTGGGGCCACCGCGCATCTCATCAGTGAATGTGTCGTATGAATACAGATGACATTTCTGCAGTCTGCATCATTTACACACAGTACACACTGTGACTCTTTTTGGCATTTATTCAACAATATTATATATATATAAAAAACTGACAGGTAACTTGCTTTGAGAATAATGGCAGCAAAATATGAACACGATATTACTTGTCATTTGTTTATAATAAATAATATTTTTAGTTGGATGTGAGTGGTACTTTCCTGTGCAAAAGATCCAGAAATGATGATGACATATAATAATAATAAATATTCTTAAAGGGCAACATCATATTTTTTCTTTCTTTCCTTTTGAAACCAGGGTAAGTTTAGGGCCACGCTGCGTTAATACTGTACATCACAATGCACACACTGCAGATTTTGAACAATATTTTAATTTTGAGTAATCCAGTTTAATGCATTATAATGCTCATATATAATGCATTGTGAGTTATACAGCTGTAGGAGTCATAACGTTTCAGTAACAACTTCTCAAAGCAATTCGAAGTGTTAACAACTTGCTTTGAAGTGCATATTCTTCTCTCTGGCTCATTCCGATCAATAACATTTTGCATAGCACTTTCTGTCTTTGGAAGTAATGTAACGTGTTTTCCATTTGGATTTTCAACACAGCAAGAAGTCTGGCCCTGTCTTTTTCAATGTTTTAAATGACAATTAATGCATAGAAAAGAATAAAACTTGTAAGGCACCAAAACATACTCCACAGAAGCACGTAGATGCTCATACAGTTACAATCTCAGTGCTGAAGGGGGCGCTGTTACTCCCTTAAATGTTTTTATAAATATTGGTCATGTGCTTGTGTAGAGTAAGTTTCAGGCCATTTGTTGAGTTCAAGTCATGTCAGAATGATCATATTTACGAGTATATTTACTTTATTTAAGTGAGCATGAATGCCACCTTGAAGCTGAAAGTACTAGTGAGAAATTCCTTTCCTAAATCATAAATGTGACATAAAACATCATAATTATGACATAAAAAGTCAACATTTGAACCCATAATTATGATGAAAACTATGAGTATCTCATATTTTTAACTTAAGATAACTTTTTCATTTATAAATATGACTTTTTGTGTCATAATTTCAACTTTTTTCTCTATTTTGACGTATATCATAAATTTTGACATTTCATATAACTGTTATCTTATAATTTTGAACCCGTCAAACAATTTTATCTCGTAAATTTGACTCATAATTATGATTTAATATCCCCTAATTTCAACATTTTTTATCTCATAACTATGACGTAGTATCTCATAATTTAGACATAATTATGATTTCTGATTCATTTCTAGGAGTACTTGAATGTATCGCTATAGCATTATAACCTTACAGTTACCAGCCCAGATCTTTAACAACCCGTCTTTCCATCTCATGTATACTGTATTTAATGTTGTTTCAAACTGAAATAAACATTTGTTCAACATGGAAGGCGATGAGAAATCTGTGTATATTTGGGATAAAGAGACAACATCGCACATTTCTTCTCATCTCTCTGGGTGACTGGATTGTACATACACTGCGAGCCAGTCAAACAAACAGTGTGGATTGTGACTTGCTGAAATGATCCGCCGTGGGCATCACTAAAGAACTACATCGACTTGGCACAAATCTACTCTACTGTAAAAACGTTTCCTTTTTGTACAAAATTGATCCTAAAAATATACACACATACAGCATATTTTACATACAGTATTGCTAACCTAAGAAAACGGTCTGTTGCGAGCACACATTTTCTTTTCCCGCTTAAAGCATCACTCTTTTGGTTTAAGAGAGCAATACGTGTGCAAAGGCAGTAATTTCAGTGCTGCTTTTTGTCCAGAATGAAGCCCCAACGTGAAAATAAACCACACACAAAACACATTGTTGTTCCAGTCTACCACACACTGTACAAGTTTCCGCTGATGTTTCAACTTCAATTAGAGTTTTGGAGATCAGAGCGAGATTCAATGAATCACTCAAGCGTGTGTTTGCCCACACATCACGACTAATCCCGGAAGGTTGCTATGGAACGGGAATTCATAACAAAGGAATTTCCTTCATCCGTCTTTGAGGGTCTTTGAGTCTTTAAAATTAATACCACCTCTTACTAAAGAGTCTCACAGTGCAAAGTCTCCGCTTCTTCTGGGTCACGGTTAATCTGCGAAAATCCACCCAAAAATCATTAACACGTTAACAATAAGATACTTCAATGCTCTCCTCCCTTCCTTGAAGAGAAGAGGCCTAAAATACACATTTCGGGGGAAATGAGAAACTTGTACGGCATTCTTTGCCGTAATAACCAGCACAACAGTTTGATTCGTCCCGTTTTAGGGCTCAACTTCCAATCTCCAGCCTCCTCGTTTGTTTCAAGTCACCGGTTCGTTAGACAAATGAGGAAAAACCAGTAACTGGAGTGCGTGTTCCTGGTGCGGGCTGCCCCGTGGGGGTGTAGACGCCCCCTACGCTGTGCTGGGTCACCACAGTCTGATAATACCCCCCCTCTGCATCCGTCATGGCACATTCCTCGTAGCTTCCTCCAGTCTTCACGCTTTTGGGCTGCCGCTTCCACGAGTTGTAATAGGTGGGGTCGCTCATGTAGTGATTTACGAAGGAGTGCTTGGGCTGCTCATCTTCATAGTCGCTGTCGCTGACCTTTACACAAGGGGTGACGGGACGGGTCGAAACCAGAGAGAAAAAGAGCAGACAGTAAAGTTACAGTGTGGACAAGACTGTGACCTGAGTGTTTAAAGGTGCACAAAGTAAGTTATTGCTGGCAGACCAATACAATGGTGGTCCTAGGTTCTATAGTGACACCTACTGGCATGGATGAAACATTATGCAATGTTGTTTTTTAGTTTCCAGAACTGAGCCTTGTGCAGTGGTGAAAAGACATTGACTTATTACTCAATTTGTCCTTTCTTTAAATTTAACTAAGTTGTGGCCACATCTAATGAACAAATAACAAATTCCTAAATCATGGCCACGATATAATTTTTCAGGTGCGGGCTCCATAAAATACCCTATTTGCATTATATTTCTTACCATTATTAATTTATCCAGTTTAATGTGTCTTTTTTAATGCAATTCCAGTTCATTTATTTTATTCATAATTTATTTTCAAATAATAAATGATTTGCTATTTTAATTTGTAATTAGTACTCCATTGTTTTACTTTTTGTAAAGAAATTAATTTGTACGCAGAATGTCTTTGCATACCAAACTAACTCAAGAATTTAGGTACGCCTTTATATCAAAAGGTTTTCAAACTAGAACAATTAAAAAATATTTTACTGAAGGGTTCCTTTGACTAGTAGTGCAGAATAAAACAGCCTCAGAAATTACATTACATTTACATTTACTCATTTACAAATGCAACTCACAAGTGAGGACAATGGAAGCAATTAAACCTTAATATAATTTAAATAACTCTTAAATAATAGTGTATATGTGTTCCCTATTCGAAAGTGTTAGCAAGTTATGTTTTAGAATAAGTAAATTTACCTTAAGCAACTCACACTTGACTGAAGTTCAAAAGATGTAACGACGATTAAGACATTAGATTTCTCTAAAACTCCATCGTACCCCCGTGGAAGTTGTTTATGTGAGTGTAGTCATGCGTTATTGGTGTAGTATGCTCACCTCTGACTCTGACAGCTCAGTGGGTTTCTCTGTAAGCGTGGTGCTCTCTGTTAAAACAGCCCCATTGTAGTTGTTGCAGATGTCTTCATCAGAGTAGTGCAGACCACCTGGACTGGGCCGTGGAGGAGATCTAGAGATAACATAACATTTTTACAAGCTACAAGTTACAAGTTATTTCAAGAAAAATTGTACGTGGTGATAGATGTTAATAGTAGAAATTTTGATGTTTCACTGAATCAGTTCAGACGAAACCCCACCTTGTTCCATTCCTCTTTAGGAAAGAGCTCTTCACGTTCAAATGTCTGCTGTTCAGCTCTAGAGCCGTGAAGCCGCCATTGTCAAGAGTTACAGACTCCTCTACTGTAGTAATGTGTTTTCCTGTGGGAGGAATTACATCCAAGTAATGACAACAAACACTGGGATTGATTAACTACATTACCTATGAGCTATTACATTTTTTAGTATTTCACAGTATTATATTTTTCCCCAACAGTTACTGAAGTGACCCAGTTGGAACAACTACAAACACTTCTAATCTTTAAAAGCAAGACTTCCAGAAACTGTGTAGGAAGCAGAAGTACTGAGGTGACATAAGGTACAGTGTACTTTTATATATTCCACAATGCACTATTTAGTACCTCAAAAATACCACATTAATACCATCAAAGTAGTGTCTTAATGACCAAAAACATGTTTTAGTATCCCTTTTGATAGTTTTAGTTTTAATATCCTTTATTTTGCCTATTACGGTTTTAACAGTTAACCCAAATTCATACAGGTTTTGAACAACATGAGAGTGAGTAAATGAAAACAGAACGTTCAGTGCTCAAAGCAGTTTCAATGCAATACAAGTATATTATCAATATATATCATTCTGTTTAGTCTCACCTGTTCCACAGCTCCTGTACTTCTTGTTCTGTCCCAACAGGAGCAAACCAAATACAACCATCAGAATGAAAATGAGACTGATCAAAGCCATGACGATCAGGAACCACCACTCCTCGTAGAAAGGTGTTTCGGACAGTGCTACAACAGACAACAATTCTCCATTACAATACAACATATGGCTATTTGACTGTTGACATTTTAAGTTAAAAGTTTGAGGTCATTACATTTTTTAAAAATACTTTTAGTCAGCAAGGATGCATTAAAAATGATTTTAAAAAATGACATTTATAATATTACAAACGATGCTGCTTTTTATTATTCATCAATAAAAAATAAATGAAAATAAATATTTAACAGTTTCCACAGAAACATTAAGCAGCACAACTGTTTTCAACATTTATATTAATAATAAAAAATAGAAATTTGAAAAATACACACATATAATATAATGTAATATAATATAATATCATATCATATAATATCATATAATATAAAAGTAGTAGCAGTAATTTCAACAGCACCAAATAAGTCTTCTTTTTTTTCATTTACTTATGGATGAGTGAATGTTCAGCTGTGTGACACTAGATGGCAGTAAAGGCCATAAAATGAGTCTATAGCGCTCCACAGATCAAAAAACATCCTCACTGAAGTAGAATGCCTTCCAGATGCTTGAAAATAAAGTGGAATACTAATGTCCATACTCTAAACAGCATAATTATGAAAAATGAATTGTGATATAGTATGCAATTGACATTAGTCAGGGTAAATACTGTATCTAATGTGATGTAGCCTAAACAAAAGCAAAGCTGTGGGACAGACACAGAGTCCGTTGAGTAGGTTGTCATTGGCATCACTGTTGAATATAATGCAGTGGTGTATAATGAGGAAGATTACCAGACATCGCAGTGGAAGGCGGACTGGGATCGCCGTAACCGAAACGATTGACTGCGATGACACGGAATTCATAGGCCACACCTGAGCGTAGGCGGTCCAGACTGATGGTGTACGAGAAGCTGCCAGGTGGGAGATGCTTGACAAACGTATCCCATAATCCTTCATCTGGAAATGTAGGATTTCAAAAACGGGAGGGGGAGTAATTGGTTGCCACAGAGGAGAAGAAAGATGGAAGAGGTGGAAGTGAAAAGAGGAAGGTTAATTGAGAATAAGCCTGGTATTACAAACCATGCAATGCACGAGATGAAGAACTTTTAATGAGGTAGACAAGGGTAGATGTGAAGTCAGCAGATGGATTAGAAAGTGCTGTTTACCTGATGGACGAGCCTCAATGACATATCCTGTGACAGGTCCCGCCCCTTCTGTGCCCTCTGACCAATGAAGCGTCAAGGCTAATGCAGACTTTGTGACTGAGGTCTGCAAGGGCGAACCGGGGGAGCCTATGAAAAATAAGGTATATTATTCCTTTCTGAATAATCAATAACAGCACAAAGCACAGTTCCTAAAATGGATCTGGCCATTTATATCAATCATAACAGTTCAGACTGCGGTACAGGCTTCAAACTTCAGGCTGATGGAAGGAAAATGATGAATTTTTTATAACTGAATAACTACTTTAGCAACTAAGGATCGTAAGACAGGCAGCGCTGCCGTTCTAAAGTGGTTTAGATTGCACAAAAGGTCACACTGAAGCTGTAGTAGGGATATATCTTCTTCAAAACATGTTCTTTATTGGCTACCGTGACCTGACAACACTCACATTCAGTATACTGTTAACACACTTCATTTCCCACAAATCCTTTCATCTTTTAAATAAACTAGCTGATAGTAAATGTCATGTTTCAATTTACTCGCTCTCTAACACAGATACAGAATGTTTTCTTTCTTGATTTATTTTTCCTGTGCCAACGACAAATCACCAACAAAAATACTCATATCACTAGGAAAAATTACCATAGTATTACCATAGTATTTGGAAAGGGTTATATGTACCATGGTAAAACCATGGTGTTTTTGAAGTACTAAGCCATCAACGTTATGAAATTTACACAATCAATAATAACAATCACACACACACACACACACGCACGCACACACACACTCACACACACACACACACACACATATATATATATATATATATATATACATACACACATTTGAAATTACATTTTGTTCTGTAGAGAAATTCGTTTTACATACACTTGCTAGCTTACATTTTGAGGGAACAAGTGAATATATAAAAGTAAGTAAACTAGCAAGTAAGTCAATCAATCAAAATTTTTTCAATTTATTTTATTTAAATTAGTGTTAAGTAGAA
>SCHK01041116.1:8759-28284 GCA_004124795.1 Poropuntius huangchuchieni
CACAAAATGCGCTGAAAAAAACATTGCTGTAATCAGATTTTGACACAAAATTTTTACAATGTTACGGGAACTACAACATAAACATGGTTTATGAGGACACTTCCTGTGTCCCTTTAAACCAAATGTGTTAAAAAAAAAAAAAAAAAACTAAACTGTGTGAGGTTTTTTGTTTGTTTGTTGCTGTAAGGGGTAGGTTTAGGTATAGGGTTAGGGTAAGGGGATAGAAAATACAGTTTTGCACAGTAAAAAAAAACATCACTTCTATGGAAAGTCCCCATAAAGCATGGAAACCCAACATGTGTGTGTGTGTGTGTGTGTGTGTGTGTGTGTGTGTGTATGTGTGCATGTGTGCGTGATTATAAAAAACACACCAACCTCTCAAAATGGAATTTTATCACAGTCATGAATACTTACTGTTATTGCAAAACCGATGAAACACCTGTTGCATGAACTATTTAATCCCTGTTTTAATGGAGGCTTCAAAGATAATTACATAACTTAAACAGAATAGTTCAGAACAAAATGTTCATTTTAATTACTGAGAAAGCCAAACCACAAAAAAAAAAAAAAAAAAAACCCTCTTTAGTTGGCAGGAAATATTTTAATATATATAGCTTACTGCCCGCTTTTGGCCTTTACATCAGCATCATGACACATTGTTCTTGCTCTGCGTGTTAGTTTGGGGATGATAAAATACCAAATTACAAAATGTCTCATAAAACTCACATTAATTAAAGTACTGTTCAGACTTAAGTACAAATACTCCTCTCTGGGTCAAGCCAATGTAATTATATCAGTGTCTTTAGGCATCTGTGACACTACAAGTGAGAAATTAGTTGGGGTACTTTAGGAGGAATGTTAGTGAGAAAAAAAAATGAACATGGAAAAAAACAACGTTTGCGTAAGTGTCAGGTTTTGATATCATTTAGATGTTTGTTGTGGTTCATTATAAATGGAATAATAATGCTTTATTTCACATGTTTCATAATTAGAGTTTGGATTAGTCTGTAATCAGCCCAATTAGCTACAATAGAAAAAACTAAAGGAAGTATGTCTTTGTGTTCAGTTCCAGGCCCTGTTGGTCGCTTGAGCTTTACAGAGATTTTGGACACATCTCTGAGAGTGAGCTGGGAGGAGCCTGTGGATAAGAACGGCATCATTACTGGTGAGTGTTTTTGACTTTTATGCTGCTTTTACTGATATGATACTAATATTATAATAATAAAGGAAAACACTTATATTTTGCAGCAATAAATCTGAATGAGTTTATCTGCACCAGCATTTGCAAAACTCAGTTTTGGGAATGATGAATTGTTCATTAGATTTGTCTTTGCTCTTAAATGAAATCTAATCTGCCCCCCTCTGTTTAAGTGTAGCTGAACGTTGCATTAGACAGAGCAGGTGAGCCCGGAAAGGAGCTCCATTTTCATTTGGCAACTCTTGGGTGTTCGTATAGCTTTATTAATGGATACACTTCTATTTAACACTTCATTGAGTTTTTGCACAAAGGCAATTATGGCATCGTTGTTTGCGTTCAGTTGGCAGAAACAATTTTCGCTCCCTGTTGCACAGCTGTAAAGGATGCTTTTGTGATTGTGTGTGTGTGTGTGTGTGTGTGTGTGTGGCTTTCTTTCCGTGTGACTCTGTGTGTGGGCGCGGATGCATGTGTTTTAGTATTCCAGGAGTGCTGTTTATCCATATTGTGCTGGAATCATTACCGCAAGGAACGTAAAACGCAAACAGATCAAAATAAAAGAAATGTTAACCGTGATCAAAAGATCTGTGAGCACTGGTTGACATTCCAGCATAAGACAAGAACATGAGCTTGAATCTCACAAAACCTGTTAAGAACACTTCCAGATCATATTTCACCTCAAAATCAAGAAGATTTTGCTTTTGAAAAAGTAAGACTTTTTAGAACCGTGAGTATTTTTGCACTGTGAAATGATTTTAAAGAGAATTAAGCACATTTTCCACTAAGTTATCTTTACTGTAATAAATAAGCAAATAAGTAAATCATCCTCATGAAAGTAATCCAAAAACATCATTTTAATTGTATATTATTTACTACTATTTATTTATGAAAGTAATACTTTTATTTAGCAAGCATGCATTAAATTGATCAAAAGTGACTTTTGCCGTTCTTTTGAACTTTCTATTTATCAAAGAATCCTGAAAAAATGTATCACTGTTTCCACAAAAATATTAAGCAGCACAAGGATGATGTGACATTGAAGATTGGAATAATGACTGCTCAAAATTCAGCTCTTCCATCACAGGAATAAACAGCATAAATATATTTACGTATAATATTTTGCAACTGTTTTAAAAACATTAAAAAAAATAGTATCACCCCAAAACCTATGAATGGTTTTTTTGGTTTTGTTTTTTTGATAATATTCTAAAAATGAGACTCTAGTGAAAATTGCTCTTTGATAATTATGAAAATTAGATTTTAAAAAAGGATGGCAATGAGAAGACATTACTGTAAATAAACAGTGAGCAGAATATTTCTACAAATCTCCAAAAATGTCTGAACCAATAATTGTCATGTAAATAAAATACATGGGTTTATTTTATGTATGCAAAATGTCATTTATTTTCTTTTTTCTTTTTTGTTTCGGTTTGAAATATGACCCGAACAACACATTTTCATGAGAGCCACTCATGGCATCTCAATAATGCAGAGAAAGAATTAGATGTGGACTAACGAGGCAGCAGTAGATTGATACTGGACATAGATTAAGCCGACTGAGTTGCGGAACGGCGCTGGATGTAGATTGAGGGTTTGGAGACGAATGAGATCAGACATACATTAGACTAAATAGCTCCTGTCTATATCAATGTACACAGCATTGTTGCTCTTTGAATGTTGCCTATGCCTGTTCTCCAGCGAGCTCTCCCAGCACAAAGCTTGATTTATGAGCGCCTCAATGGAAAAGGACATTCAGCGATTGGAAACAGTGCTGACTCTGGGAGAAAATACTCCCAATAAACAGCAAATTACATAGGATCTCTGCTGGCTATTAGTCTCAGTTAGATGCGGGTTAGGGGGCAGAGCCCTGGGTCTAGACAACTCACTACAGCAGTTCCCTATTTCACCCACCTTGTTTGTTAAAGAGAGATTGTTTATTTCAAGTTCAAGACCTCAAAAAAATTCCTCCTGCTCTGCTGAATTGTCATCCCATGTTGGACTTGGACGAGACGCCCCAAATTGACCTATTCCCATGGGTTTTGAGCTGTAAAGTGCGTAAAACTCAAATGACTTTTTTAAGTTTTAATGAATGTGATGGTGTTTTGCAGGTTACCTGGTGTCCTGGGAAGTTCAGGGGAAGAACCAGTCGCGAGTGGCACGTACTTTGACCAACACAACGTTGGACTACAAGGTCACCGGTCTGACCTCCCTCACTACGTACACGCTAGAAGTGGCAGCTATGACGGAGGCGGGCGTAGGAACTGTAACTTCCTCCACTATTTCATCTGGAGTGCCACCAGGTCTGTCGTAGCTTTTAAACATAGACAATTAAAAATAAAACCTGCATTACAGGGGCTACTCTCTTCCTTGAGTGTTGTACACAAGCAATATAAGAATGAGTGATGATCTTTTATGCTGGTCTTTTTTGCTCAGAAACTGCAAAGTTGGTGCCCATGCGCTGCCATAAATCAAATGTGGCACTGAAGGAGAAATATTCATTTGCACCGGCTTTAGAGCAGGCTTTCGCTCGCTGAAAGAAGGCAAATGCTGAACTGGCTGAACGCCAAGCCAAAACCATAATGCCTGCTGATAAATTGCATATTGTGAGACATTAGGGAAACAGACATCTACACATCTCAGTAGGGATTTCAGGCAGATGCGAGACTATCGTCTGTTATTTGATTTAATTCCAGTGTAATTTCATCAAAGGTTTCTCGAACCAAATGAGACTTTTTATCTCTGCACTTCAAAAGAATCGCAAATCTCTCTGTTTTTTGACTCAGTCCCTCGTGCATCGTGGATCTACACAGTGTTATTAAAAATATTCCGGTCATGATTTCGTAAACGTTGAGTGTTATTGACTTTAGAAGGCATGCTTGTGGATGTTTTGTGGTTTATTGATTGTTGTGATGTGTGGATGTTGTCTAGAAGTGACTTTTAACTTTTGCTTCGTTTCGGTTTCACGCAGAACTTCCCGGGCCTCCGTCAAATTTGGTTATTTCCAAGATCAGTTCACGATCTGCTACGCTGAAGTTCCGTGCAGGGGATGATGGGAAGACGACCATCTCCAAGTGGATCGTTGAGGGGCAGGTGAGTCATATTTCAGTTCTTCTTTATCCGATCATTATCCGCCTACTATCACGCTGGCCTGAAGCTGTACATCCTCACAGTGCTCCCTGATGAGTCTTCACTAGCAAATAAAAACATTTTACATGATAATGAAACGTCCCTGCAGTGTTGAGTGAAGTACTTATGATGATTTGTGTAGGCTTTGTCTCCTAATCCTAGGAATGTGCATTCCAGTTATTTTGACAGCTTGATGGATAAATCAGTCGAGTTCTGGAGGATTTAAGGTGGAACAGTGAAGCAAAAAATGTCTGCGCTATTTTTATTTAAATATTTTTTAAAAATGGCTGTTGCACTGTATCTCACAAAAAATGTTCTTCTTATCTTGCTGACTTTGTCAATCAACAAGATTTTCGACAGCGTCTCAAATAAAATAAAATATATAGTTCTTGAGTGGGACAGTGAAGCAAAAATNGCTGCGTCTCAAATAAAATAAAATATAAAATATATAGTTCTTGAGTGGGACAGTGAAGCAAAAATATATAGCCTATATAACAAAATGTAACAAAATTTGGCTCGCTAAAAATATTATATATTATAAACAAATAAATAAGAAACTAATCAAGTTCTGAAGGACTTAAAGTGGGACAGTGGAGCAAAACATATCTGTGCTATTTTTATTTAAATATTTAAAAAATTTATTATGCATTGTATCTCACAAAAAAATGAAATGAGTGAATGTATGAATGAAACAAATAAAACAAACTGGAGTTCTTCAGTCTTGATTAGTCAATTAGTTGTAATGTGTCTCAAATAAAATAAAATAAAATAAAAAATAAATTAAATAAAAGATTAAATTAAATTAAATTAAAAATAAAATAAAATAATAAAATAGCTTCTTGAGGATTCAGAGTGAGACAGTGGAGCAAAAGCAATTTCTGCAATATTTTTATTTGTACAGTAGGTCACTGAACAAAATTTTTGACTGTTGTATCATGTCTCATTAAAAAAAATAATAAATAAGTAAATAAACTAACTAATCAAGCTCTTGAGGATTTAAGATGGGATTGTGGATCAAGAAAATCAATGTATTTTGACATTTTTATGATGTTATTTTATCGTGTTATTTTGTGTCTCACAAAGAATGAATGAATGAATGAAAACGGAAAATGTTCTCATAATCTCATAGTTTGATTCAGCCGATCTGCTCATCAGTTTAATATACTTAAGGTTACACCGTGCTCATTTGATAGTGTTTAAGCACTCAAACCTACATCCAGCTGTCATCACAAGGCTTAAAAAACAGCATGCAGCATGCAGACTTATCACACATACTCGATTCACTTCCACTCAGCACTTCCATTTCAACCTGAATAACAGCAAGTTCCAGTTGTGATTGCCCTCCACGGCTCAGAGATGTATTGAGAGCGCATCCTCGCCCTTTCCACATCGCCTGCGACTCTTGCAAAAGTGATGACAGATTGAATCACATGACTGACTCCTAATTTGTAATCGACGTCAACTCTCTGAACTTGACGGCACCGGGCCGGAGCTTGCAAAAGGAAGCTTCTGCTTTTCATGTGGCGGCACTTGAATTCCAGAGTTGATTGAGGCCGGGCTATCTGCCGCTGCAGAAATCTGTCACCGAGCGAGAGAGAGCCCCTGCATACGCACCAGCTATGAAATACAACGGCAGTCTCCAGCATAAGGTGCCACGCGTCCGACATCTATCACGCTGGCATAAATGCTTACCGCATACAGTACACTCCACTGGTCATAGTAAATCTTCCTGAGTGCTATGAGCTTTGATTGGTTTAGACTTGGCTCGCACAATGTGTTTGAAATGGGGCAGTGGCTGGCACTGTCCTGGACTCAATTGAAAAAGCTTTAACCCGCTCCGCTCTGCATTCCCGCTGAAGGCCCGTTCCCTACAAAACACTCTAAGAGCCTTTGGCCTGTGACGTACCGGGTATAATGAAGTGCAGTGTGGGGATTTTTCTTCTCCTTCTTTCATTTACTTTGCTGCTTGGACTCTGCACTCAACAAATGCTGAGAGATACCGTTCTCAAAAGGGGCTGAAAAATGGCTCTTTTCAGATGTTTGGAAATGCCGTGGCAGTTTTAGTCTCATGTAGCCAGACTACTGCCATAAAGCCCACTGCTTATTCTGGTGAAGAATCACCCATCTGACTGATACATAAAATGACAAACCGCTTTTACTTTGACATTTTTAGGGTGTATATCTCATTTACAGATGAAGTCTTATAGATTTTGTAGTGCTTTTGTGGCAGCCCTTGAACGTATAAACATGATTTTGTGTTCTGGTGATAAATGAGTGAATATTGATTTGCAGTTTTCATCAGATAGTCTGTAGGATTTTTCAAAATCTATTTAAAGTTAATGTATAAAATTAAAATATTTATTAAATATGTTTTATTCAGTATTTTTAAGGGCTTCACTGATATTTGTTGTGAAAACAAATAAGTTGAAAATTGTACTCTTTAGATTTATTTCCCTGTCATTACTATATTAGTGGGTAGAAAAAAATTATACAAAGTGAATGTCTTCCAGATAATGTTTTAATCATTTGTTTTAGGTGTAGTACAGTGATAGCCAATTATTTCATTTTGCAAACTACATCTTATCTTTATAAAAATATAATAATAATATCTAAATAATACCAAACTAATTATCTTTTTCTAAAACCGTATGACTGTAATAGCAGAGGAATAAATATGAGTAATATTTTTTATTTTGCTTTTCACAATAAATTTAGTTTTTAAAAATTACTGCATTAAACATATTTAATGCATATTTTAAGTTAGTACATTAACTTTCACCCTTAACATCTGTTTTAGAGAAAATAATATAGATGCCTTCATTTTTAAAGGGGTCATGAACTGAGAAACCAAAATTCCCTTGATCTTTTGATATAAAAGAGGTCATTGTGCTATAAAAGCATTCTGTAAGTTTCAGAACTCAAAACTTTCTTGTTAGTCTAAAAACAGCTTATATTAAAGCCAATCCACCAAATGACATAAACTCCGCCTCCGCAGAAGAAGATCAACGCCTGCTTCTACATCACTGCCTGTTTAGGAGGGTTAAAAACAGGACAGAAAATAGTTACTTCTGAATTTTTTTTTTTTTTTTTTAATGTAAAAATCTTGATAACATTATAAGTGAACCTCAGAGAACAGTACAAAATAATAAAAAAGGCAGTTCATGACCCCTCTTAATACATCTCTCACAAGGGGATCATCATATGTAGGGGTCGTTGGTATTGTTGGCACAGATTGTAACAGCAGGGCTCTCTGTCTTTAGGTGGGCAGTATCGGTGAAGAGGAAGAGTGGAAGGTGTTGTACGAGAAAGAGAATGACCCTGAAGCTCAGGTGCTGGAGGTGCCCAGTCTCACACCGTTCACACACTACAGGTCAGCGCTGTTTCACTACAAACACACATTAACTGCATTAACACAGAAATCGCCATGTAAACAGCATTTTCATTTACTTTAATCTGAATAAATACACATTTTAAGTGAGCCTAATCAAATTAAGACATGTAGATTACTCCAATTACAGTTGCATTACTGAAGACACGTATGCAGCTTAATAAGATTATGATTCTTTGCCTGCATAAACAAATCGAACGGTTCACAGTTCAAGTCAGCACACTATGGCAATGTTTTCGCTTCTGTGTTTACGCCTCTGATCTTGTTATTTTCTGCTGCTTTCCCTGAGGATGCTGTTAATTCATTCCTTTCTTCTTTCTTGTTCTTTCTGATCTTGACATCTTTGTCTTGTGCTGAAAAAAAAAGACAATTGAACCTAGATTTGCTACAGAA
The DNA here is from genome assembly GCA_004124795.1 of Poropuntius huangchuchieni. Classification (NCBI taxonomy): domain Eukaryota; kingdom Metazoa; phylum Chordata; class Actinopteri; order Cypriniformes; family Cyprinidae; genus Poropuntius; species Poropuntius huangchuchieni. The sequence continues at coordinate 16,862 of SCHK01041116.1, forward strand.
TTGCTGAGACATAGTGTGTGCATGAAATCTATTTACACACAGAAAACACTTTATTTTATGCATGGACTTCAGAATTCACTACAGACTGCAAGTTCTGCGTGTGACGGTCGCATCTGAATGATCGCTCTGTGTGGGTACAGAATACACAGGAAAAAACATTGAAAAAAATCACTCTAGAACTTGCAACGGTTGACATAGTGATATATAGCATATGGCATATTGTGGATGTAAATAACAAACATGGATGCCAACTGTTTAACCTGTTCAGTGTTGTTTCTGCCAAAAGAAATAATAGAAACTAGAGCTAAAATAGTATAAAGATGTATATATTTGCAAAATGTGATTCACAAATGCATATGGCAACTCACTTTCACCAAAAGCTTTTATATATATATATATGTTTTATATATAACGTTTTAATATAATTAAATATAATTTATTATAAATAATTAATTATTTAAAAAATATTATTTAGCACACTTTCATAGACCAACAATTTTTTAAAAAGTGCTATTCAGTACTGTATGTGTCTGCCATAATAGTCACCTTGGAATCTTCATTTGGGGATTTTTTTTCCAAAAATCATCTAATTTAATTTATTGAATCAAATCTTTTAATCTATTGACATCCCTTATTTCAAATGCTATATGCCAGACTTTGCTGCAAATCGACTATTCACCATATGAAAATTCTATTTTGTAAAATTGTACCTATGTACCGTACGATACATTTGTCACATGTAAACTGCTTAATTTGAATGTTGTTTCATTTATGGCACATCGATAATCAGACTATTTCATTTGGTGAATATGAAGATATTGCTGTTATCTAACCAGGTTTAATGTCTGACTTCATCCGTTTGTTTCAGACAGCTTGAATCATCTCTGAGCGTCATGATGAACTGCTTGCCTCCGTGTTTTTCTCTACCCTGCAATTTATGTCAGATCTTATGGATGTTGTCGCAGCCTCTCCATTTGTTCTACTCGCTGATAAACTTTGATTTCATGGTAATTGGTGCAATTATAAAGTGAACTGCAGCGAGCACATGCCCCACACAGGGTTCCTCACTAACTCTATACTGCCATATACTTTCCCACTGTGAAGTCTGAGCAGTGTTAAGTTTTAACGCAGTGACTGATTAACTTGTTGGTTACAGGTTCCGAATGCGTCAGGTGAATATCGTGGGCCCGAGTCCAGTGAGCGTGCCGTCCCGTGTAATTCAAACCCTGCAGGCTCCTCCAGACAAGGCACCCAGCAGTGTGACGGTGCGCACAGCCAGTGAGACCAGCCTCTGGCTACGATGGGTGGTAAGCGCCTTTGTTATTAAAAATCTAGGCTGTAGATCGTAAAGTTCAAACCTCCATGAGGGAATTTATCACCATTCATTGTTACAGTATCATCATTGTGTCCCTGAGTAAACAACTTAACCTCTGTTTGCTCCAGAGGACTGTATATTAAAGCTATACTCATCAACTCATCAAATGAAGTGTTTCATTAACATGTCTGTGACTTTTATCAATCAGATTGCTGCTGTTATATAAGATTAATAGATATAATTCAGCAGATTCGTATTTTCTCTGAGAAATATGAAGTAAGCCAAGTAAGTCAGTTGAGTTCATTCAATAATTCAGGGTCTTGCTTCATTTTTTGTTTCTTTCACAGAGGTTAGAATAAAAAAAGGATTCAAGGAAGCTATTACATTGTAACTTTCAGTCCTAGTGTTCTGACAGGCTGTCATTATCTTGTATCACACATGAATACAAGCTAGGATGTTGAAAGCAGGGTGTTTTTAGACGTCTATTGATTTTCACCTGATATAAAGTCTGCTGACATGTGAGAGCTACTGCCTAAATTGAGTTTCTCAAATTGAAGCTCTTTACCTGTCAAATTAAAAGCACATGAGAGCTGATGTTTTGCCAGTTTGTGACATCTCACTTACCTTTTGGCACCCAATCAAAATCGTTCAGTTGATTTTTTGGGGGGCACGTAAATGATGTAGCATTATTAAATATGCGTATTAAATATAAATATGAGATTTATGGAGCATGTATATTTAATTGGGTTAGGCTGAGCTCAGCTTGCTTGCTTGAGCAATGTTCAGGACTCTGCTGAGACTGCGTGTTGTAGAGGCCACGCTGTTTATTTTTACACTGTTTTTTCTTTGGTTTTATAATGAAAAAAGTTTGATAAATTTAGTCTGTATTTCGTCATGTTCTTTATTTTTAGTCAATTTTACCCTTAAGGGCATATAATTTTAGTCAAGGAAAATAATATTTTGAAGGTTGAAGATTCTGCTCAGAATGATAAAAAAGTGTGTGAGTGTTCAGAGTTTTAAAACATACTGTTGAAGTGTTTGGGGTCTGTATTGGAGGCTGCATATATTTGATCAAAAATACAGTAAAACTAATTTTGTGAAGGTTTTTTTGTTATTATTTGTTATTTAAAATAGCTTTTTTTTATTTGAATATGTTATAATTTATTCCTGTGAAAACAAAGATGAATTACTCCATTCTTCAGTGGCACGTGATCCTTCAGAAATCATTCTAATATACTGATTTGCTGTTCAAGAAACATTTATGAAAATTATCAGTGTTAAAAGCAGCTGTGCTGTTTATTATATTTATGGAAACTGATACATTTTTGTCAGGATTTTTAAATTTTTACATTTATTTGAAATGTAAATCTTTATAAATGTCAACTTATTTAAGACATAATAAATGTCTTTACTGTCACTTTACATCAAAATAATGCATCTTCATTTAATAAAATTATTAATTAAAAAAAAAAAACTTCCTTACCCCAAACTTTTGAATTTTGAATTAAGTACCATAACAACATAAACATTTATAAACTGAAATATGTATAAATATACAAAAGATCTGTTGCTAAAACCAAAATACACCTCTTCATTCACGTCACCATGTGTCAAAAGGTGTATCATTACCTTCATGAATACAGATAATTAATCTTATATAAGTGGTTCAGTATTGAATTATTTAAATAAATTCCTTCCAGATTTTTCCACTGTAAAAGACATTGTTAGTTCATTATTAATGTCTTGCAGTCAGTTGTTTTTTTTTTTTTTTTTTTTTTGGTCATTTAGCGTCTACTGCATGTGTTCATTAAAATGTATCTTTTTTTCCTGATCTTCATTACCGCTGATGAAATGAAAACACTCTATGTCAAGGAGCATCTCTGTCAGTAATTCTGTGATGTTTCCCCGCAGCCACTGCCAGAGACCGAGTACAATGGAAACCCGGAGAGCGTGGGCTACAGGGTCAGAGTGTTGCGAGCGGACCTGCGGGGTGAGGCCAGCACACGATTGGTGAACGACAGGCTGGAGAGGGAGATCACCCTGGAGGGTCTGGAGGAGTGGACCGAATACCAGCTGCAGATCCAGGCCTTTAATTCCATAGGCCCCGGGCCCTGGAGTGAGCCCGTGAAGGGACGCACCCGCGAGTCAGGTGAGGACACCCAGTCAAATACTAATATGGGTTGATGAGCCCCGTGGGACGTAGTGATGCAGAGGGAGCATCTTGAAATTTCCATTCTCAGGATAACCATATTCTCAAATCTAAATAGGTGGATCGCAGATTGAAATTTTATTTCCTTCATGTGATAACCATAACAGCCCCTCACAGCACACTGACTCGAGAGCTGCTCTGAATGCATGCCTACACTGCAGATAAGAAGCCAGGTGATTGGCTCCCTGATGTCGCTACTTATCTTTACCGTTGCTCCCTGCAAGATACACTCAAGAGAGATTTATAGCCCCAAATGGCTGCAGCGTAAACTTGAAAAATATGCTATTTAAAGGTGAAGCGTGTCATTTCTGTGTCACTGGTGATTTCAGACTGAATTGTAAATATGTTTACATTTTTTGTAGACAATGAGAATGATGTTTACACATGCAAAAGGCAGCCCCACAATGCTAGGGTTTTGTGGTTTGCTATGCAGTAGTTCTGGGTGGTTGCTAGCCCAGGTCTAAAGAGCCCAAAGAAATCATTTTATTTAATAAGGAGGCATTAAATTGATCAAAAGTGAGAGTAAAGACATTTATAATGTTACAAAAGATTACTATTTCAAATAAATGCTGTTCTTTTGAACTTTCTATATTTCTATATCAAAGAATCCTGAAAATAAATGTATCACAGTCTCCATAAAAATATTAAACAACACAACTGTTTTCAATGTTGATGATAAGAAATGGAGCAAATCGGTATATTAGAATGATTTTTGAAGCATCGTTTGACACTGAAGACTGGTGTGATGCTGAAAATTCAACTTTGCATCACAGGAATAAAAAGTACATTTAAAAATTGCAACACTATTTCATAATGTTGTTTCACTGCATTTTTGATCAAATAAATTCAGCCTTGGTGAGCATAAGAGACTGTTAAAAAATTTAAAAGATTTCAACAACCCCCAACTTTTGAACATTAGTGAAACTATTAAATCTAAAAATGTTTCTTCCCCGAGTTAAAGGGATAGTTCACCCAAAAATTTGATCTTTATCAGCTTACCCCCAGGGCATCCAAGATGTAGGTGACTTTGTTTCTTCAGTAGAACACAAATTAAGATTTTTATCTCCAATTGTTGCAGTCTGTCAGTCGTATAATGCATGGCAATGGTAACAAAATCTATGAGTAAAAAAAAACAATCTCAATTAGGAGTGTCAATGGTCCATTTGAGAGATAGGTGGCGGTAATGCACTTCTAAGTCTGCGGCAAGAAGAAGAAGCAAGAAGAAGACGACGGTGACAACTGGTTAACATGATAAACATCAAATTTTCATTTTTGGGTGAACTATCCCTTTAATTATATTTCCACTAGGTAAAAATAGTAAGTCTGATCACTTACAGTCAACGTTCTCTAAACAAGCCACAATATTTAAGGAGCTTAAATCCATAACCCTTAGTACGACAAGTAAAAACAAGTTTTAAACACTCTTTCCATCTTCCAGGGTTTGTATGATAAAGTTATCTCACCACAAACTTATCCTGTTGGTCAGGTGATGAATAAATAAATGATATGCCTAACCTAGTTGTCCCACTCAAACAGATTGCATTTCCATTTGGTGCCACTAGTGGATCAGAAATTGCACACTTCAACATAAATAGTTCTTTGGATGACCGTAATCAGAAAATGAAGTTTGTCTGTAGAGGGAGTCATTATATAATTGTGTGGCTAATAGCCCACACGTAGAGACGTTCCAGTCTGGCTGTGCTGTCTGATATGAGGCCTGGTGTTAAAGGTTTGCCGTCTTTTAGTGGTCTGTTCACTGTCTCCTCACGCTCATACTCTTGTTTGCTGCTCAAACGCTAATGCTGTTTGCTTTCTTTTTCCCTTTTGACATTGGAGAGGTGACTAATCCATGTGAGTGTGCGCAGTACTCGGGGCCGTGTGTTAAGGCACAGTGCGATAAGGGAGTGTGATTTGTCTTTCTCTGTTTGCGTAGTGCCATCGGGGGCTACGGAAAATGTGACGGCAGAGGCCATGAGCTCCAGTCGCATCCTGGTAACCTGGGGCCCGGTTCCTGAGCACGAGCAGAACGGCAACATCCTCGGATACAAGGTGGTTACTCGTGAGAATCGCTTCTGCGTTGTTGTTTTCTCTTTTTTTATTCATTGTGATTTCACACAGATGAAAATGACCTCAGACTGATGCCAAGTAGTTCACTGAGGTACTCTGAAAAAGTGTCTGCTGAAGGAGCCCTTGGCTCAGTATAATAAGCGTCTCAGAAGTGAATAAAGGTTTTTCTCATGTAAGATCAACCCCTTAAACTGTGTTTTGTATGATGAAATGACATGAAAGATTTGATGGTTTTTTCTCTTGAGAAGGGGAGGCATTGTTTTTATTCTTCATTGAAATCAAACATTTCCTATAATAACTACCCTTTGCAGCTGTACTATTCTATTCTTAAAATGAATCAATGTAAAATATATATATTTATATACACTATATACTCAAACACACATATACTTTATTTCTGCATAATTTATTACATTATTTTACCCAAACAAGAGGGATCATACAAAATGCATGTTGTTTTTTGTTTAGTACTAACAAGAAAATAAACCTGCGAAATTAGAGGGTGAGATGAGAAAAGAAACAATAAATATTATTAAATTCATGGAAATTCGTGACCAACCCGCAAAACAGAACACAAAGCTCGAACGGCATGAATCCAAAAGCATGGTCGTGATGTAACATTTGCCTGCTAACCAATTATATTCTCTTATAAAAGCTTTGTACCTCACTTGTGTCATAATACTCACATAAAAAATGTTTCATGTGAGCAACAGTTTTGGCCGAAGCACCATCGGTGGAAGCAGTTCACTGACCCTGTGGCACAGCCCCACGTGCAATACTTACGTTTTGGATAATTTTATTTTAAATGGCAATAATTTCAAGGGCAAACATTGCGATTGTGTTTTAAAATACAAAAATGAGCACCATGAAGCCATTTAAAAAGCTGCATTCAGCAGCCAACAAAGTAAAATGATCCCAAATGTAACTACGGCATGCTCTCTTCATTTTATCAAATGATCATCAAATCTATTCATTTTACAATCCTGCTACTAGTCTTTTAATTATAGTAAAAACCCCTTTCATTTGAGTTTGAGTTTGAATTTTTTGTAATAGTTGCGTATGAGTCCCGACCTTGTCCTCAGTGTGAAAAGATGTGAAAAAAATATATTTTTACAGTGTTGAAATATGGGGCCATGTGATGAAAAATTAAGTTTGATATTATCCTTTGAACATTTTATGCACTTATTTTTCTTAGAAGTTCTATAAAGCAGTTAATGTTTGTTCCAGTGCCGTTCCTTTTTCATTTTAAGTAATGAAAAGCTTTATTAATGAATTCACTGAAAGTCTGACCCATGCGGAAAGACAAATATTTGCAGTTAGATTTGGATGTGCACCCATATGTTCAGAAAAGCTTCTCCGGTTTAAAATCAACAGTAATTAAGGCAGGAGGCTTTATGACTAGAAAAAAAACAGCAGCGTGCTGAACAGTGGACCCAGAGGAACAAACCTCATGCCATTCAGCCTTACTAACAGCTATCCCTGTGTGTTTGTATTTAATGTGATTTTGAATTAAACCCAGTCACAAAATCACACAACAGTGATAATCAAGCTTAATTATTCTTTCAGGTGATGTACAAAGAGAAAGACTCAGATTCGGAGGCACAGGTGAATGTGGTTAAAGGCAACCTGACGCAATCTGTCTTACTGAGAAACCTGCGTAAATATGTCCAGTATGATATCCAAGTTTTGGCTTTCACACGAATTGGAGATGGGCAGCTCAGCCCCCCAGTGTTGGAGAGGACCAAGGATGATGGTGAGCAACCTTTCATGTTTCACCACTGAGATTCAATTTAATGACCACACGGGGAGTTTAAAGGAAAACTTCTCCAAAAATTCTGTCATTATTTACCCACTTTCATGTCATTCCAAAACCGTATGCTCTTTTTTTGTTTGTTTGTTTTTGTTTTTTTTGGAACATAAAAGAATTTTTAATGCAGCTCATCAACAACAGTTCATAGTCACCTCATCTGTTCATCAGGCTGCAAAAACGACAAAAAACACCAAAGAGCATCTCAAAAGAAGTCATCAACTTTTATGCAGTATTTAAAGTCTTCTGATGCCACACACATGCTTCGTGTGAGGAACAGATTGAAATATAAATCAGTATTATCTGATAATCTTTTTCCCCAGTGACTTGAGTCAGTGTGTTGAACTTAACAATCAAAATCATTGAATACATTTTTTGTCCCTGTTCTTTTCAATAAACCAGTTGATTTGGTTCAAAAATTGGACTGATTCATTCACAAATATGGGTTCAACTGTCAACATTTCTCAGGAGATTGCTGGGGAAGATTATTAATGACTTAAATTTGGTTTGTTTCTTATATAAATTGTGTGGCCTCAGAAGACTTGTATGGTGGTACTACTTGAGGTGTTTTTTGTGTTTGTATAATTTGTGTAGCGCAAACATCACTGAAAAAAGCCCACCTTGAGAATATTCCAAATACAGTATTTAATTTTTGTTCCAAGAGAGACAGTCGTACGGGTTTGAAACTCATGAGGATGAATAATGACCAAATTTTCATTTTTGGATGAAGTATCCCTTTAATGCTGTAACTCTGTTTTATGTGCACGCTCCTTGACCAAGCAGTGTAAGTTTATGGGCTGTCATGAGTAATGGGCATTTGCTCTGCGCACGAAGAGTGCACAGATTGATGTGGCCTTGGATTTTATAGAATAAAAAAGATGAAATGGCATTTAGTCTTAAGCTCTTTCAGACACTTTTTTGAAGGTCCTCTATAGCATTTGAGGCTTCATTTGTTTTTAGTGTACATTCTGTGCCTTTGTGTTCGGTTAGTTGATTCGCTCACTGTCTTTTTTAAGACTAGATTTGGTATAGACAGGTAAACCAATACAGACAGCACAAACTCCATTGGCGAGGATGGCCTCCAAATGTTTACTTTATGGACTGCAACTTAAATAGACTTTGAAGGGCTGGCTGAGGAATGAAAGCTTTCAGAAGAGAGGTATGATAGTTTGCTATCCATTACAACAGTGATTCACTCCAGTCAGGATTAAAGACAGATAATGTTTGGAACTAATGCACTCTTATATGATTGCTATACAGCCAACAGGGCCATAAGGGACAGACTACAGCAGAAATATGTTTTTGGGAAATGGCACAAATAAGGCCACCCCTCAAGGCTGTTCCAGAGAAACAGCTGATATACTCGGTGTACCATGATATTTGTCAGATAAAGCAATATAGAATGCACATACAGTATGAAGTGCTGAATTGTAATTTATCTCATGTTCAAAGCTGATTTAATTCATTCGAGCATGTTATACTTGGACAAGAGAAATTAAATATAAACCATCTGCCATGTGTTCTTTACTTAGAAATGAATTTTGTTATCTAGATATCTCAATGGAAAAGGAGGAATAAAATATATTATTGAACTAGACTGTAAACCACACATGCAAGACTAAGACTAAGGGGAATCAAATGTAAAAGACATTTGAAAAACATATAATTCAAATTCAGATTACAATCTGGTGAAAATTGAGCTTTGAACTGGGTTTGAGTCTTTCGAGTAAGTAACTGTCTCAGCGGCCTTTACCATTCCTAATTTAAGTTTAGTTTAGTTTAGTTTTTATTTTATTTTATTCTTTGGTTTGGTTTGGTTTAGTTTAATTTTAGTTATTTCTATCTATCTATCTGTCTATTTATCTATCTATCTATCTATCTCTATTCTGTAAATATATTAGTCTGGATATATTAGCATGTCTGGATCATGTAACTTGTGTATGTGGTACTGTCAATGTAAATATTATAAGTCGTAAGCTAAAACAACACTGTTACTGAATCACATATGTCACATTGTGCAGTTTAGCTTGCTTCACAAACCCAAAATCTTATGACAAGAGAGGACGTCATGGGGAATAGCGATAGAAGCCTTTTCCCCCGGCTTGTGAGAGCCATTTAAAGAAGCCCACTATGTGAAATACAGGGGTCAGCCCTTAATCCAGCCGGCTACAGAGTCACATTAATGGAGTCTGCATGCCCGCGGTCAGCTCTGTGCTGCTCTCTGAATAAGAGATAACAGGACTCTTTTAAACGTGGCTGTAAATGGAGCTCCCCCTTGACAGACGCGGAGAGCTCGGGCCATTTCACCGCCGCACTTTTATGATGGAAGCGCAGGGCCCGGGCAGCATGTCCCCCCGTCTGTGCTCACTCGACCTTGGCAGCAATTATCTGTGTGTTTGCCTTTTAAATTCCCCTCCAGAACAGACCTCATTAAGGACTGATGGTACAGCAGCATTTTATCCAGGCCCCGGACGCCGTACGCAGGGGGTTGGAGATGCTACGGGCCGTCCATCCTGTTTCGGCCGGATGCGAGTGATCATTCTGGCTTTTGTCTGCAAACCTAAACATCCTGTAATTGGATTTAATCAGAGCCGTATCAGCAAAGCAAGCAGCAAATTGGACATTTCTTTTTTGCACTGCGATTAGATTAGCATGCCTTAAAGTCGTTAGCGTTCGCACGTCTCTGAAAAGATTGGCAGGAAAGTGCTTTTATTAGTGACTCGCTTAAAGAAGTAATTAATAAACGGATATTCTAATTGTAGGTTCAAACCGAGTAAATGCACTCGAATCATGAGTCACGCATCGTAAGTAGTTAAAACACTCCTCTTGTGCGTATAATCTCCATATAAGCCTCGTGGCACGCAGAGAGCTGATAGCAGGATGATGAATGTTAGCAATACATTGGCAAGAGAAAGAGGCATCTTGGGAAAATCACGCTCTACTGTAAGAGCTTCGTCTTGTGGACATGTGTCCCTACGGTCCCACACACTATGACTGCAAAAAGCAATAGAAATCAAATCGCTGTCAGATGTGTTAGATTTATAAGTTCCTTAATGTCCAGGAAATGAAACATAGAATCCGCCTAACCGACCGCATCGACTGGGGGAATCCAGAGAGAAATAAGGAAGCAGTCGAGAGACGGCATAACGTTGATTGTGTTTGTTCCGCATTTGTACAGCACGGCGATTCGCGTACAACACAGCAGCGGTGTCATTTGTGTGTGTGTGTTTACCTCAGGCACAGCGTTGGCCCACCACTGTTATTGGATTCCCTCCATGTTATCTGTCGCTCCACAGGTGTCCTGTTAGTGGATGTATAGGCCTGTCACAGATGCCTTGGAGAGAGGGGAAAGTGTGTATGTTTAGAGGTGAGACGCACCAGCAGGGGAAGGAAACATCCCCCTTAATCAAGTTCTTTAGCAGAGCCCTCTTTTAGCTCCGGTGGCACACTGTGTCCTTCAGAGTAGGGCGCAACAGTCATTACATCCTCCAGTCATCATTGGCCTCCTCCTGTAGGCAGCAGATCGCCCCTTGGCAATGTTTAGCTTCGGTCTTAACTTACAATGATAGAGCTCTGCTCATCTAGCGGAGCATGTGACTCAGCGATGGCCCGCTTTAGGAGGGGTAGAGTGAGAAGGTGTGCCATGTGGCAGCACTCATGGACCAGCATGGATCTAAATACTCTGGTCAAGGACAAGACGACAAAGTCTAAGGGGAGAACGACCAGATTTTGCAGCTCGCTGGCCAACAGCAAATCATTAGTACTGTTTGCAAGAGCAGATTTGAATTAACAAACCACACACACTAAGGATACTTTGGCGTGTAACTCATGCATATGAATTATATTTCAAATTGGATGGCTTGTAGAGTAATTTCTAGAGTCAACTGTTTAGAGCACCTTAGCAACCACATGGCAACACCCTGGAAACCACCCACAAAACCTTACCAACCACATTCTGTAGTAATGTGCTGACAACCACATCTCAAGAAATGACATAGCAACACCCTAGCAACCACCCACAACAC
>SCHK01041151.1:9730-21717 GCA_004124795.1 Poropuntius huangchuchieni
CCTTGCATTGATATGCAGTGTAAGCAAGTGGATTTCCTGATGGTTCTCATATACCGTAAGATGGATTTCTGAGGTTACAAACCTATGTTCCTTTTTTACGTGCGTTTCTCACTAATGAACTTAACAAGTAGGCTACGCATCCGGACAAGTTTAAAAGTATTCAGGTCTAATCGGGTCCATTTGGGAAAAGCACATGTATTAATTTAATTACCCAAGACCTGAGGCTGCTAATACCGAACCCGACCTGTGTCCGAGGCACTAGTAGAAGTTTTGGACCCAACCCACTCGGGTCTTGGGTCGGACCTCGTGTTTCAGATCCAAGTGGACCCGTGAAGACCTATAGCGCACACAGACACACACACACACATATTACTCATTCTCATATCCCTCCAAACCTGCATGACTTTTAACCTGTAGTATTGTGGCTGCTCAATGAAACAATAAAGAGACTAAGCTAAACAAAGGAAAAATGAATGAATGAATGAAATTGTCCTTTTTAAAGCTTGATATAGGTTTGTAACAGGATGAGCAAATTATGACTGTTCCCCAAGGTTTAGAGTAATGTATGACTTGGTACCGTTTGATGTTAGCATAACAGCCATATAGTGCTGGTCCACAGTGTATGCTGTCAGGATCAAGGCTGGCACATGATGAGTTAGGAACCCAAACGACACTTTCTCTTGAGATTTGGTAACTTCAGCATCATGGAACCCGGCCGGTGATCTTCTGGCCTCCTCATTCAGTATTCCAGAAAATGGCTCCTGGAGAGTGTACAGGACTGAAGATCCACTTTCGAAGGAAGCTGCTAGAGCTGTGATGGACACAGAGAGACAAAGCAGTCCCTGGTGAACTTCACTATGAACATCATCATCATCATCTCTATGCAAATTCAGATTGCGTGAAAAGGCAATGAACTCCATGTCTCATCTGTCATTATTAGAACTATAAAAAACAATAACATTAGCATTGTTTCCTCCCCAACCACAGCTGAGACCGTGGCGGGGAGGTGTCCTACTGATTCTGTCTGTCTCTTCTCATTTTCTGGTCATCTATTCTAGTTAGCGGTAAACAGCCGTGGCTTGAGCGGACCCGGCGAGACATCGCATTGTAAAGAAACAAAGCCATTACATCACTAATCTGACTGACAGGCTGCTGGATGGGTATGAGGCAGACGAATGTTCGCTGTAATTAAATTCCATTTGTCAGTTAAAGCTTTTCTGCAAAGGCCTGTCAGCCCAGCCTCAAGGAATTCAAGGTGAATACGCCATCAAGGGCATGACGGCCGACCCTCCTGATCTAATAGAAAACGAAAAGTTGTCTAAAACAGATGATATTGAGAAATTTCCATAGAATATATATAGTTGGTTGACATTCATTCCTGTTGTATACATCTTTGGTACAAACGTCTCCTATCGTGAGACTCAGGCCACATCCAACAGCTCACTGCAAGCCTTGGATTAAACACATATTACATCAACTCCTATAGCGTGCTGATTTAATTTCTCTCTGTAGGCTTTGATCTAATTGTGTGATTTTACAGTGAAAATCCAATAAAAACACTTCTGCCATCAGGAATGCAAACACTACGGTGTTTGAGAGCTACAAGCGTCTGAGGCGTGCTTAAGTCCAGAGTGCCTGTTTCATTCAGCTCTTTTTGATTGGTGCAGCAAGGCCAATGAAAGCGAGCTCGCCCGGAGGCCATCGTAACCTCACCTGTTCTACAGTGTGGCCCGTCGAAGGCTGTCTGCGTGCAGTCACAGGTGTAACTGCTCCTCTCTTCCACACATCTCCCTCCATTATGGCAGACGCTCTCGCTGGTGCAGTGACCCGGGCAGCCGGAATTCACCCCCGGGGTAGTCTTTGCACGTTCATACAGGTCAAGGGTAACCCCATTAATGGTGAGGGCACGTAAGCAGCCCAGAAAGCCCCTCTGCCTAGAAGCGGTTCCTCCTAATGGGGAGAGTACAATGATTAATTGTCATAGGCAAATTAAAAAGCCAGGGCCTTTGAAGTCCATAATTGTGTCATTCTCAGAAAAAAACAGTTCCATTTATGTGCTACGTGTGTCCCTGCTACTGACTTAATTACATGAATTTAATATTATTATTGGATAGTTTTACTGTTTAGTGTGTAAAAAAATAAATAAATAAAATATTTTATTTATATATAACCGTACTTTAACATAAATTTACATGTTTTCTATTCATCACCACTACACATTAACAGGTTTTATAAGTTACCTGCTTTCATGGCATTAAATTATCGTGCCTTAATAATCACATTAGGCCATAACGCGATTCCTGTTTTTCCATCCCCAAATTTAAGACCTCTATAATTAATTTTGTTATACAGTTTAACTCCTATAGAGTCCTGATTTAATTTCTCTCTGTAGGCTTTGATCTAATTGTGTGATTTTTACAGTGTAAATCCAATAAAAACACTTTTGCCATCAGGAATGCCAACACTTTAAAGTTTAATAGTCACATTAAGCCATAACACGATTTCTGTTTTTCCATCCCCAATTTTTAAGACCTCTATAATAATGAGTTATTTTAATTTTATTGCCTTAAATTTGATAAAACTGAATGTAATACTTCTAAGGAACTGCAAGGACTTTTTATTTGCACACATGCTTCTAAATATATTTTACAGTTTGCACACATCTGTTTGTAGTTGCAAAACTGTTACTGAAATGCTTGACTGTAATAATATTTTTGCACTGATCTTCAACCCCCTAACATTTCTCAACCATGGTTTCTGATTTAAAAATAAATATGGTTTCCTTCTATTTAAATGATCTAAATTTTCTCCGTTCCCAGAGGTATTCTTAGCTCAAGCTAAAGTACACTCAATGTTATTTTATCATTATTAGTGACATTTGCTCGATTACATGTCTGCGCACCCACAAAAAGTTGACTGCTGAGCTGAAGCCGGTAGGGTCTCTCAGATGGTGCTTCATTTAGCTTCGGCGGCAGAGAGTCAACCTGTAGAGAAGCTTCTTTCACATTTCGTTCAGCACGAATATAATGCCACTGACGATCATTCAAGGCCACAGGTGACTGAACAGTAAGAATTACTGGTCCATCCCCTAGGTCGAAAGTGACGTTCACTCTGAATGGAGCTGAGAAAGAAAGAGAAAAAAAAATAACACTGTGGTTTAAACAAAAGTGCTGCAATGAAGTTCATTGAAAGTTCAAAGAATGTACTTCTTGAAAGGGCCTCTGAGCACTTCTTCACAACAAACATGCTGAAACTCTTATTTTCAGGTCAGATGCACCCAATGTATTATCCTTAAAATGAACCATTATGTAATTTGTTTCTCTCTTGCTTTCCAAATATGACAACTAAATAAAGGTATTTTTGTTTCTATATAAAACTGTTATTTTTCTTATGCAGTTTTCCCACAGTATTCATAATTTAGTTATTTTCTTGAAAAAAGAATAAGAAAAACAGTCATTTTTTTAGCAAGTAATATTTAAACAAGCACTCACAACTCAGTTCCAGCCTTATGAAGTCTCTGACACCAAGATTCTCCAAGAAGACTCCTGAGAGAGCACTAGTTTTGAAAAAGAGTGAAATATCGACACTCAGTTCAGCTTGCAGGGTGGGGAAATGCAGATAGGAAGACTCCTGGTAAAAAGATGCAGAGTTCCAGAAAAATCCTGCAGCAGAGGGACAGGCAAGAAAGCACAGTGTGTTGAAAAACAAATTGTGCACTGAATTCGATAAAAAAGGTCCATCTCTTCTGCATTTTGAAATATGAAAATATATTCAGTAGAGAGCCATATTATCCCCCATTCCCCTTTTAAATTTGGTAAACAAAACACCCACGGTCGCCATAGCAACGCAGCAGTCCAATTTGGAGCTCAGCCTGCGAGTTTGTCCGGTTTGTGTCTCCAATGGCGATCTCACTAAGGGGTAAATGGTCTTTGTAAGACAGCGCACCAGTATCATTTGCCCTGCAGGAGGAGAAAGAGAATGAGAGAATGTGCAAGAGATGAGGTAATGAGTGAAAGGCTATGAGAAAGTCTTTTTAATCTCTCTCTGAGGTAGAAGATTGCCCTCCGAGGAGCGAGTGTGCCTCACTTGTTGCTTAAAAAAAGGTAATACTTGCCCTATGGCGAGTATTAAGCTTTTTCTGCAGCGTCTCAGACACTTTAACAGAAAAACTAATGAAGGCTTTTAAAGTGCAGGTCCTATACAGCAATTTAATTGACTAAATCTCGGCAATCTGCCTCAGATTTCTTTCGTTTCATGAAAAATAACAATCTTATTATCTTACAAAGTAGGAAAAACTGCTAATTTACCACCAAGTGAGTGAGAAGTTGGGCTACTTTTAAAAGGTTGCTGCATTTTGATTTGTTTCCCCCAATGGGTTGTTTGACATATTCACTGTTGGGAAGGTTACTTTGGAAATGTAATAGGTTACAGATTACAAGTTACCCTATTTAAAAAGTATTATAACTACTGATTACATTTGATTACTTTTTCTAAATTTGTAACAGATGTTTTTAACTGTTGAACATTTTAAACCAGGCAAGGTTAACCTTTCAGTGGCACTCAACACTGATAACTGTCAGACTTTTAAAATCCTTCATCACTTGAATTAAAATGATAATAATTTAAATGTAAAGTACAGCCACCACAAAATCAGACTTCAGCACCCCTTTTTACTTTGAGACGAGATAACAAGAAATAGTAAATATAAATACAAGAACTATTCAGGTGTAACCACCTTTGTAATCATTAAGCTTTTCTTAATTAACTGTAATTTAATGACACCTTTTTTTTCTCATTAACTGTAACGGACTACAGTTGCATTTATTTTGTAATGAAATTACTTAATGCCATTACATAGTAACTAGTTACTCACCAACACTGGACATTAAATAAATTATAAGTGACTCAAATGCTTGTATTGAAATAATTTATATTCTACCAATGATAAGTTTTCTGAGAGATGAGGAAGCCTTTGTGAGGTCCTTTATAAAAAACAAACCGTGTTTATAACATAGTGTATAATACATGAAAGTGACTGGAAGATATGTATTTTTTTATTTTAGGCTAGGGTCATTGTGCTATTTTTGACTGGCCATTGAGCTAGTTTTGTTACACAAAACTGGCAACCCTGATTCACTGTGAAATTAAGATTTACCAGGTGTCTTGGTCTGCATCACAGTTGCAGAAATAATTCATGTCCCTGCAGTTGCCATCCAAACTACAAGAGCACTGCTGGACCCCAGGCAGAAATCCTCCCCAATATGTTCTTTTCACTCCGTCTCTATCCAGCCACCATGACAGAGGAGTTCCATCTGAAAATGGACAAAATGCCCCAAGGATAAGAATATTTTTACTTATCTGGCAGTAAATAATTATGCAAATAATGACAACAATGTTTGGAGTCTAATGTAATTTAGTCATGCATGATGACATCTGGTCTCCTGCCCCTGCTGGTCAGTAATGGGCTCTGAGACTCCTGTCAGTCAAGTAGCCGTTATAGTATTGCTACAATGTGCGTGACCAGACATCTGCTATCACAGCGGTGCAGAGATCTGGCCAAGAGCTTAGCCAATGACAAATGGCAATCAGATATGCAAGATATCTAGTGCTGGAGGTTCACAATTTGAGCGATGTTTGATCAAAGGTTGATCCTTTGCTCAAAGGCTTCACTGGATCTCATTCCTTTAAATCGAAATGAACCCAAAGTACGAGCCGAGTGTTTGAGGATAAGTTAGCTCCAACTCAGTTAAAAGCCTAAGCATATCAACCCCACAAAGTCGAAAGTATTAAAGCAGTGTGAGAAAAAACATATAGAATAATTTAGCATACCAGTGTCTAATCTTTTTTAAGGCTTTATGCATGCCTTTGCAATTCAAATGCTCTCATCACGTCCCATAACCATCCCTGCATGACAAGAATTACATTCTAACCGCTTTTTAAGTGAACATCATCATTCACCGTGCATCGTCGTCATGTCACACTTGAGCCCCTTTAATATCTGTGGTAATAACCTGCTGTTGTGAATCATTTAGCTGTAAGGTACTTTTTTGTTCCTTTGGAACATATTAGCCGAATTTAGAGGATTAGAATTCCTGAGGTAACATAAATCACACACTTCATAAGAAAGACAACATTTTAGTGCTACAGTACATGAAAACAATAAGATAGACTAGAGTAATAAAGCAAAACCAACCCCAGGTGTCAAAAAGCCGAGACTTCCTGCAACGATATCTCACTTCCTGTTGGCAGTGCTCCGAGGAGGTCACGAGCGAGCGAAGATGGTACGGCGAGATGGTGTAGTTGAAAATGAGAACGAAAGGGCTGCGTGGAGTGGATCCTCGAATGTCGATGGGCCTCATGTGATCGTGCCCCACTACGGTCCAAACTTTATCTTCTGTGTAAGAAACACACACACACACACACACACAAAAAGACTGAAATCCCCATTGACTCGGATCGTGTATCAACCCTCTCAAGTCTGCACTCAATCGACCGTATGTGCTCGCGAATGAAAATGAGAGATTAACGGAGTGATGGAGTCGTATGCAAATACCTGATGAATATTAAGCAGAGAACGGAAGGTCACTCATTCAGGAGAGTGTGAAATGATGAGAGTATGGTAGACTACGCTAGCACCTTTTCCTATGCAAATTGAAATTGCTGCATGCGATGTCCAAAGGTGCCGGTTTGCCGTGTCTTGCAGAATTAGCATGGCTAATAGCTCCTGTAATTGAGGTCAGTTTCAAACGATTTTCTTGCCACTGCTTGTTGGTGTCACCTGAGAGAAAAAGTCTATTTGTATTGGGACTTAGGATCTTTTAATGCATTCACCGTGACAAAGCTAACTTTCCAATCTGGCAAAAGCTCAATAAAAGCTAACTTTGTAAAATAAAGCCAGCTTAGCCGCGCCAACATGCAGCAGGTGGTCACAGTGTATGACAGTTTCCCGGTGCTTACTTTTCTCCGCTCAGCTTGCAGCTCCAATAACCTCAGAGCCAAAGCCTGCTGCCTATGAAACTAAGAAAAATGAAGCTATCAGTCGCAGCTAGCACGCGCTGCCAGTCTCTGCAGGCAGACATGCTCCTTGACTTTTTTTTTCCTTCACCTGCGCTCTTCCCTGCTGCTGACATAATGGGGCTTGAATTTCCCTGCATGATGATATAATGTATTACAGTCTTATCTCAGAGATAGATCAGTTCAGCATCTGATGCAGCGGAGAGAATTGTCAGAGGCCAAAAACCAAGGTCGGTGAAATTTGTGATGAAACTTGACAGGAGATGTGAAAAAATGCATTGTTCCCGGTGATAGAGGATGCATCTGCTTGCCCCCACATGTCTTGGTAAGGTGTTATAAAGCGATATATCTTGCTATATCAAAACCGGTTATAAAGAGCACTTCTCTAGATGTCAATTCCCAAAACAAACAAAAAAAGCTTGTACTTTTTATAGAAAAAGAAAAAAAAAGCGTTAATTGGTAAACTGTAAATTACCTTTTAACTACCGGTTTAATTTACCATACAATTCACACTAAATGTGTGTGATTATGTTTTTATTAAATAGCTTTGTTTCTTCCTTTTTATGTTATCAGTAGTGTATATTAGGATCTTTTAGTTAATGTTTATTTCATTGTTATTATTTTTTTAGGCCAATAACAATATACTCTGATTCATGGCTTACTGGGGCTTACTATTGTGCCACTTATATTATTATGGTATTCATATCAGTACATTTTAAGGTAAAAATCTTTTTAGGCAGGCATACTGGTAATATTTCTATGTATTTCCTAATAGTTGTAAAGATCTGGATGTGGGCTTTGACATTTATTGTTTCCTGTTAACTGTTTTTGTGTTTTATATGCATGTAAGGTGTCCTTGAGTATCACGTAAGATGGTATTTATT
This sequence comes from Poropuntius huangchuchieni, assembly GCA_004124795.1. Classification (NCBI taxonomy): domain Eukaryota; kingdom Metazoa; phylum Chordata; class Actinopteri; order Cypriniformes; family Cyprinidae; genus Poropuntius; species Poropuntius huangchuchieni. The sequence continues at coordinate 17,629 of SCHK01041151.1, forward strand.
GGTATAATTAACATTATATAATTTACTGAAATAAATTCTGTTAATTCTGTAATACATGAAACTACCTCAGCGGACAGATTTTTATTTATTTATTACAGTGTGAAGTTACTACAAAAAGTGCACATGCTGTATAGGGTCAAATTCATTAAACTTGTGCAGCCCTTCTGTTCTCTTTGTTATTATCAATCAAAAACCTGCATCTCTCACTAACCTCCTCCAAACCACTCAAGTATGCAGTGTCTAGCAATTGTGGCAGGAGTCATTGCTTAAATTAGGATTAATTGATGGAAAACTAATAATCTATCATACATCAATGTAAATAAACAGTGCTATCAGTAGACGCAAATTATTCCCCCCCCAGTCTTGGGATATCACACAAAAAATCTAAACCACAGCAATATCAAAATGTCTTGGTAACACTCATCATCTGTATCATTGGATCCAGACTAGCTGAATCAGGGATGTTTGTGTGGTGCCTGAGCAAAAAATCTGCCTCACCGGAGACTCCCTGAGAGGAAGGTTGGCCAACCCTGATCCAACCTGCTGAACTAGACAGCCGCAAGAGATGCTGAACTCACTTAATGAGATGTGTGATTTCTCCAGGCAGTCCCCCACTCATGCTGAGGTCACACCTGTCCATGCACCGAATCAGGTTTGTAAATGAGAAGTGCTGAGCTTTGAGCTTCATCATTCAATAATGTGAAAGATGATGAACGCCAGTGTATAATACGTCTAGAAATGTGCAAAGCTGAGTGTGCATATTTGGGTCAGTCACCTGCCACGGTGCAGTTGACTTGAGTGTGCTCTAGAGGTCCGCTCCCATCAAGGTCGATTGTAAACACACTCGACTGGCTTCCTGTTTTCCTGAAGGCCTCGCAGGATCGCTCATATATTGCTGAAAAGGATGAATCATAGAAATGATGGAAATAAATCTGCTGCTGTTTTTATGTTGTGCTTGATTACAGAACGCTTGCATTTTGGCACATCTGCATGCTTGGCACAGAGATATTGAGCTTGTAAGAGGAGGTAAACACAAAAGTAAGATAAAGAACATTGTTTTCTTGCCTTAAAGTTAAAAGCGTAATCATATAAGATAAATTACACGTCAACTTTTGCTATTCAGCAGTATCCTTAAGACAGAACACTCTGCTTAAATGTCATTAATAGTAGATAACTGTTAAATCAGTCACACTTAAAAAGTGTTGACATGCAAACGAGTCTTCTTTCCTTTATATTAAATTAATATTCCTGACAATGGCATAACCATATCAAACAGTTCATTTAGCAAACAGAGGTAATTATTGTTTACTTGGGAACTGTTCGTCATGACAGAGAAGTCCTCTGTGCGGTAGAGTGAGCTAATTTGCTGCACATGTTGTTTTGCTGACGGTAAATCACACAGCAGGACTTGTAAATAGGAAATATCCTATTTTTCGCTCTTTTAAAGCAATAAGTCTAACAGATGGCATTGTCATGCCTCTCTCCTCCAGAGAACATGTACAGTCATGAGCGTATGATAAAACGGTGCATGTGGCAGCAGATTAGAACATATTGATCCAACAAATTTGATTACAGCAAGGAACCGTAAAAATATATCTGCCAAAAATAATTACAGCTTACTCAAAATACCACCATAGACACAGATGCCAAAATGAAATTGGTAAATTGGTAAGTGCGCAGCTTCTAATCATCGTTACGTGACTCGTAGACTTCCAGCTGTCAAGTGATGCATTATGTACACTCTAATTAATCATAATGATTTAAAGATAAAAAGTAAGCAGCATTGGACTAATCCAATAAGTATTGTTTTAAATAATAAAAACAGTTTATATGAATGATAAAAACAACAGTATAGGAAAAGATGGACCTCATCAACTTTGCTGAAGCATAATAAAAAAATAACTGAAGTCAAAGTTAATTTAAGATTGTACTGTAAAATTTAGTAGGGTACTTTCTCCCACACAATGTTGGCAGTTGTAGATGAATTACTAGGCTCTAATTTTTTTAAATAATACATTTTAGCACACTGAAACTTTGACAATGTATATGTGATATCTGAAATACAATTTAAAAAAACAGTGAAAACAAGCTGGTATCTGAGTAATCATGCAGGCATGGGCTGTTTTGGTGCTTTGCATAACTCACAGTTGTGGCAGGTGGCTCCTGTGTATCCTGTTCCAGAACAGTCACAGTAAAATTGGTCCCATGACTGGATGCATTGACCACCGTGTTCGCACAGATTGGGCAAACACCTGTTGCGAGGAACATGTTCAGCTGCAGTGATCATTTCTGTTTTTAAACAATGGTGATTGCCTAACTATTGCTTAATAACTAATATTATTGCTCATACTCATTACAAAGTTTTATTACCGTATACAGCTTATCCTGCATGTTTGTGCTACAGACACCTCGTGTGGCTTATTGAGCATACTCTTTTCTGAGTATAAGTGATTTAAGATAATTAATTGTCACCTGACAAATGCAGATAAAAAACTACATAGAACACATGAAAATCAATGGGGAAAACTGACCTGTCTTGTATGTTGCAGACATCAAAGCTAATCTGGCTAAAGTTGCTCAGGCTTTCCTGTTGAATCTGAAGGAAGTTGACTAGATGGTTGTTTATGAAAAGGAGACGAAGGCAGCCCTGATATCTTCTGTTGGGGTTTTCACAGTTGAAATCGCTCTGGAATAAAGGGCAGCCTAAAATAATGGAAAATCCCAACTTACTGTCTTTCAAATCAAAAACAACATCCACAACTAATACCAAGTTGCACAAAGAAAAATCTCTGTTCTGAGAAATTCATGCAAAGCAGCTTATAAAATCTCAGCAGGACTGCATTGTCCCTGAAGTAAGCAAAATGAGAGATTTAGAGGTCTTAGTTAAGACATTGAAAGTTTGAGTCAAAGATTTCAATAACAGCTTTAAAGAAACTGCATTTATCCTCTACAGTAATTGAATGTGGTTTGAGCTGCCTGAATGAACTAAACAGAAAAAACTCTTCAAGAAAAAACCAGGAGATTTGGGAATAAAAGCTATGCATGTGAAATGAAAGGACCCTAAGAACGCGCTCAGCTTGCCAAGCCTGTATTTTATTCGGGAATATGAGGAACGTTCAGTTGATGGAGGTTAGAGTTAATAAGGTAGAAGAAAATTGTCCCTTGCATTCAGGAAAATGTTTTGGGTAATAGCCACTTTTTGTCCGCAGCCATCAGGCTAGTTCAGATCTCAGCTTTGGAGATAACAGATCAAAATATGTTACTATATCTGCATTTGAATATACTGTAGCCAACAACTCTTTCTAAGAATCAGGATAAACTAGCCATTTCTACTTCTGATGCTATACCTCCAATGAAGATGGCTGTTCTTTGCAGGTTCTGAATTAACCCACTGATTTCCATAGTTACAGGCTTCTGGTTGTTGACCGTTAAAGACACCTTCTGACCCTTGACCTCAACGGCTATGGAGTGCCATTGTCCATCATTCAAATTCTGACCTGAAACACAAACAGTGGAGGTATAACAGGGCAGTCCTCAGAATAAAAGATGGAGTGAATGAATCACTTAATCATGTGCATCTACAATTATTGGGTATACAATCTCAAAAATTTATTCACAAATTAACTATTGCTTCTCTATAAATTCCCCTTTGGAATCACCTCCCCCCATTCCATTTTTGTTAATTCTTCAAATACTAATGTATTAACTATTATTATTATTATTATTATTATTATTGCTAGTATTACATTAAGTACTTCATTCTGTACAATAGTAATATATTTGTCACAATTTCTTCAAGTTAAACCAAATGTTAATGCGATGCCTGTACTGCCTTTGATGTGGCGTTAAAGACTCGAAAAAACATTCGCTGGTCAAAAGCTTTGTATTTGAACTTGATTTTGGTGAAATGATATAATGACACATGCAACGATGCATGGCCTATAGATCTATATGAAGAGTTTGGTTCCAAAACGCAATAAATTCATTTTGATCAATTTGAGTAAAAAAAAATTTTCTCTACCAAAAAAGTGGCAAGATGAAAACCACTATATCACATACCATCTCTAGGTTATAATAACATTAAAAATT
>SCHK01041221.1:168-22790 GCA_004124795.1 Poropuntius huangchuchieni
ACAAGCTCTTACAAGCTTTTCTACCCCCCATTTTGGATATGGCACTAGAACAATATGTATGAAATTAATAAACAGCTGGTGCAAATGTACAGCATTACCTTCCACGGCCTGCGTTCAGAGAGTAATCGGCTCCGTTCACTTCCATTCGTCCACTTCCAACCTGGTCCCGGCGCGGATAGCCCGGCCCGCTGGGTAGTCGAGGTCGACTACCCAGGTGATGAGCCTGTGGAGGACGTGTCCCATTGGGAACTCTCTCCGAAGGGAAAGTAGAGAAAGCAGCAGGGTTTTCCAGCAGAGTGGTTCCACGTTCTGTTGTGAGTCGAATGTGTGTTTTGTTGTGGTTCCTGTTTGAATGAAAGGATGGTTACACAGCTGTTTTCTGTTTTAATATATTTTGAAAAGTAATGTATTCCTTTGATGCAAAGCTGAATTTTCATCATCATTATTCCAGTCTTCAGTGTCACATGATCTTATAGAAATCATTTTAACATGCTGATTTGATGCTCAAAAAACACTTCTTAGTATTATCAATTGTCAACTATTGAAAACCATAACAATTTTTCAAAAAAAAAATATAACATTTAATTGAAATAGAAATCTTGTAAAATGAAAAAAATCTTTACTGTCACTCGATCAATTTAAAACATGCAAGCTGAAAAGTATTCATTTCTTTCTCTCTTTAAACCGGTAGTGTAAAGGTATAACAGATGTTTGCACTGTAACAAAAGTACCTGTTGTTTCGAGGTACATATGGTCGCATATTTAGTGGAGATGTTGCTGATTTAAATGTTGGAGAACCAGCGAAGCCATTAATGAATGCAGGGCTGGGAAATGGAGTAACCTGTTGGTAGACAATACCTGATTAGTACCTTCCCAGACACCACTCAGATATTCCTTAGAGCCAAAAAGGACACATGGCACTCACCAGAGCCGGGTCCAGGTAGCTCTGCGTAGCTGACCAGCCCTGAGGCGTCACCAGTCTGTAGAGAGGAAACTGTTGCTGTGCTCCATACACAGGTGGGATGTAGTAAGGGGTGTAGCGCTGTTGGACATTTGAGGACACATCCACTGGCCGATACCCATTCTTTGGCACAAAGGTATTGACGGCAATGGCCTTAGCCTTTATTCTAGCCTAGAACACATTCATAGATGGACAAAAATAAGCTTCATTTGAAAGTTCAACAAAGGAGAAACCTTGAGTCACTAAAAATAGCACAAAATATCCTTCAGTGATGTCACATAAGCTGCATTGCACTCTACCTTTATCGGCTTCCCTTGAAAAGTTTTCACCTCTTCTCTGAGATACTGATATGCCTGAAAGAGTGATGTATGCCAACATTTAGGAATAGGAAGAGAGCTTATTAAAAATCCTGAGGCGGTAATCTGAGATTATCAAATCAGGGCCAATAAAGGAGACACTTACCAGCTGAGCATCTGCCTCAGATTCAAATGTGATGAACCAGTTGTCATTGTAGGCAAACTCACAATTGATGAATTTGGGCAAGTTATCACTCTTAAAGAGTGCTTCAACTTCCTGTAAAAAAGAAATCCAAATGTCATATAGCACAAACGTAAGGTCAGAGCATTAAAGATGTTATCGAATAAGAGCAATGCATGATGTGTACCTCCAGAGGAGTGGCCTCGGGAACCTCTCTGAGAATTACGATGCAGCGGTTCTGATTGGGCCGCACTTTCTCTCCACATTTGTCCACTTGGACGAGAGGCAGCGCTGGTGAATCAAAAATGCATCATTAAATGTCAGACCCATCTGCTGTGTGTAACCAAACCCATTTTGAGAGTCTAAAACAAAAAGCCACACTGTGACCCATAAAAGTGCAAAGGTGATGATTTTAGCTCACTTTTTAAGATGTCTGCAATGAGATCCACATCAGTGGTGAGTTTCTTGATTTGATCAAGGTTTGCCAAAGTCACTATTGGCACATACTGGTCACTGTCCATTTGCGAGATGAGGTACATGTCGTTGGCTAGATTCTCCCTGGAAAAGGATTAGAGTCAGGTCATCATCAATCCTACATTGACTCAACATCCTCAAGTTTTTAAGAACATTCACTACAGGTTAAATGTTTGGGGTCAGTATAAATTTTAATTAGTTAAATAGTAAATTCATTCTTTTCTTCAGCAAGAAGGCATTAAATTGATCAAACGTGTACTGTACATCCAAACCTACATTTTCCATAAAACTAAGAGTCTTGTTAGCATATCCCACATACTCCAATGCTAAATGCTCTTAGTTAACATTTGCATAAGTTTAACATCTAAAGTCTGAAATTCACTGTTCCTGATTAAGGATACCATGTCAGGATACGGTTTAAAAAAAAAAGAAAAAAGCTGTGAACTTTGGGTAAGTGCACCCAACAGGACAAGCTACAAATCAATAAGCTGACTTTGAAGATGCTAGTAATTACCTAGAGAGGCAGAACTCCAGTGTTGCCTTCAACTGTTCCCGAAGGTCTTCAAGCTGTCTGGAGGAGTCTGAATCATCCACCCCTGCACAAAAGAATAAATCAAATGATCGATTATTTAACAATGCTATAGTTATGAATCCTTAATGATTGATTGTGCCATCTTATGTCATAATAAACATGCATTACTGTAAACAATTGTAATAAGAGAAGGTTGACAACAATGAACAAAAGAGCAAAAGGATATTACCTTTCATACTGGTGTTCTGGTTTGACACAATGCCCTTCTCACTGGCTGAGCTTCCCATGTACACTGATTCTGGCTGTGCTGCAAAGGGCAGCTCTACAGATACCTGCTGTTCCTCATTCCAGTTCCCTTTGTCTTCACTGTTGTTATAACCTATGGACAAAAACAAATCAGAACCTCTTTAGACTGATAAGGATGGTATACACCAGTTTAACTTAAGCACAGTAATTTTTGGAGGTGTACCTCCTGAGATGCAGTTTGATGGGTCATTGGCCGCTTCTACCCATGACTGCTGAGAATCTGGGCAGGTTGGAGCAGAGGCCTCCGGTTTAGGCATGTAATTGGCCCATGCCTTCGCATTGGGATTGAGGTCTGAGATCTTGGAGGATTCCTTTATAAAAAAAATAAAAAAATAAAAATAAACAAAAACAAATTGGTTATCAATTGGGTACATGATTATGAATCAAAATCATGTTCAACTATAGGCTGAATCATTGCCCTTACAATCACGCCACTAAATCATGGTCAGCTGTCATTTACTGTGGATTTACTGCACAACATAAAAAAACAAACCAAGTAGCAACTGCAAAAAAATAAAGCTAGAGTTTGTTTTTTTAGAATGGACTAAAACTTTGTCATTTGGTTTGATAAGCGTGTTATCTAAAGCAATTACATTTATACACTTTTAATGGTGGCTAAAGGGTCCAAATAATTTTAAGAGCTACTGTATAACCAAGCTTAAAGCTGGTTAAAGAGTACTCACAAGTTCACTATAAGCATTCTGCCAGTCCCATATACAAGATCCTTCAGTCGCTAACAGGTTATAAGGATAGGGTGCTATGAAACCCATAGAGGTCTGGAAATCCTCTGGGACAACAACAGAGTCAGATTCGGCATCCCGTTCAACATTTTGCATTGTAAGGCTTGCCTCAGAGACGGCGTTATCCCATGCTGACACCAACGCACATGCCTCTATTTGGTTATCAGAAAACAGGACATGTGGTTCTTCGGCCCACGCCGGAAGGCAGTGACTAGAGTCCACCTCATCGCTCAACTCTGATTTCCCAAGAAGGTCTGACACCATATTCAGCATGCCTTGCTCTCCCTCCATTTCATCCGAGCCCTGAGGGTTTTCCATCTGCACGGGAACCGTGAATTGATCTTTATTGAGAAAATATATCTCATAAGATGGCAAGGTGGCGTAAACGTCAACCTGGTCAGGCTCTACTGGTAACGGAACTGTATTTACATAAGTAGTTTTATCACTCATATCATTAACAAAGATTTTCAAATCAGACTGATCAAAGTCAAGAACTCCAAGACTGCTTGTTATAAGTTGGGAAACATGAGGCAAGGTAGCTGTCGAGCTCTCAACGGATGCATAATCACTACCGTGGCCTTGTACGGCGCATGACTGGGCATCTCCAGTTTCAAGTGATAGTCTTGCAGTACTCACGAGAGGAATGCGGCAGTCAACAACATCTCCTCTGATTTCCCTTATGTCATGAAGGTCTCCATGCTCTTGAATGGATGTAACTGAAGATCTCGGAGTGTCACTGGCTGGATGCTCTGAAGAAGAGTCCAGATACTGACAAGTGCTTTCCCTTGTGCAGTTTATTGACAATGAAGAGCAATCAAATGTCTCCAAAACTTCAGGTTGGCATGGTGGTTGAGAAAGTGTTTGTACATCACTGCTAGCAGAACAAACAGATTTCAAACAATCATTGTTGTTATTCCCATCATTTAGGCAATTAAGCAGCTCTAAAGTCGGTACGAGTCCCTGCGGTTCAAGTTCTGACATTTCGGTTTCACCATCATCTGCACACAAACAAATCTCATCCAGTACCTTCTGTTCATCCTCACTGAAGCATTTGCTGGCAATATGTGTCTTCTCATCATGCTGTAAACAAGTCTCTCCTATTTCATTGTCCATGACTTGCTTTTGTGCTGCTGCTGGCAGTTCGCTTCCCAATCCCACCTGTAATAAATAACTCACGGCAACGCTTTCTGGATGTCCTTTATTACAGACATCATTGTGTGATGCGTTTACAAACCAGGTGGCATTGCTCTGGAAGAGATTTTCCTCAACAGGACAATCAGAACTGGGTACAGGTACAGGTACAGAGTTTGTGTGAACGTCATCAGAAAAAAAAGAACTCGAAGAACTTACATTGTGATAATCAGCTTCTTCAGATTTACCAGTGACTTCCATCAGATGCTCAAAGTTCACAAAAGCATTTGTAGGAAGCTGAGATGGACTCATGTCACATGGTTCAGCATTAGCAAAATTTGCATTTGGTTCTACATTCTGTTCCCCGTTTGGACTGTCACATGATTCTGACACAATCTTTGTCTGGTCAGTGGGAAAAACACTGCAAGTGTAAACGTGTGTACTCAAAGTCATGTCCAACTTGTCGTCTTTTGCATTACAAGCGAAATCTAAACAAATATCTTCTTCATGAGATGGACTGCTCAAACTCTGAAGCGCACCAACAACCTTGAACATGTCAGACTCATTTGTCTGCCCTTCTCTTTGCAATTTATTGCACTGGCAAGCATTCAGAATGACCTCCTCTTGTGTTGCTGTTTGCCTTGGTTCAACTCCAACTCTACAACAGGAAGGTGATTTTGACAGGTTGTCTTCTTTATGAGAAGTCAGTGGGGTTTCAGAGCAAAACTTTACATTTTCAATGTCTTCGGTGGCATCTTTACAAGAAAACTCTTGGTTCTCTGTCTCAACTAACTTTTCTGAGGCAGATGTGCTGACAGCTGAGAAAGGTTGAGGCATTTTTTTGAGAACTTTCTCAGTCGGGGTTTTCTTGGAAACACATTGATCTGATTCCACGATAGCGTCGTTAAGGTCTGGAGATTTATCTGCTGTGTTTCTAAGAGAAGAAATTAAGAAATCGACATTATCTGACACAACTGGTTTCTTCTCCACCCTTAGGTTCATTGATTCTCTAATGTCATCATTTCTGCATTGATTTTCCAGTTCTAATTCATCCAGAGGACCATTTAGATCTTGCTGAGGGGGTCTCAACATAGATTCATCAAAAACAGTGTTATGCATGTTACACTCAGAACCGCTCTCCAGATCTGTGGCCTTGCAACCAGAGCGACTATAAAGATCACGGTTGTTAAGTAGGTCAGCAGGTTCCCCCTGTGGCAATGCGGTATCTGTACTTGATTTCAACACAGACATCTGTCCATTTTGCACCAGCAGATCTGGGGAGGGCTGATCAATGGCGTCCTCTACAGCAGTAGAGGGAGAAAGTGTGTTCTCTGTATCTGTACAAAGAGTGGAAACGTCATTTTCAGATAAAGGCTTTTCATTTTCTTGAGCAGGAAGTGGTTTTAGAAGATCTGGGAGGGTATGTTCTTCATTTGGAAGTGCTAAATTTACAGGCAGACTTGTCAAAGACCCTGTCTCTGAGGGACCCTTTTCTGTTTGTTGTGTTGCTGTAATTTCATGTGAAGGCTCTGAAGCCGATATTGTGCGGTCTTTCGGGAGTAATGAATTATCAAACAAAGCCTTTTCAGAGACAGCTGGAGGACTTGCGTACCTGACTGCGTCAGCTTCTGTCACAGGCTGGTGCCCACACTCGCTCCCGAGATCCTCTAAATCAATCAAGCAGATGCTGTAGAAACTCTGTTCTTTTTTAAAGCCACGGTCAGTGATCAACAATCCAGAATTTCCCTCTTCTGAGTCATCCAGATTTATTGAGCTCCCATAGTATTTATTGAATGGAGGGGTGGCATGCTTTGGAGTGAACGCAGGCTTTGATTGCATATCCCACAGTGTCTTAACTTGCTCCTCTTTTGCAATAACAGAGAAACCAGAGTGTTGATCCTTTAAAATGCATGATGGACTAACGCCCAGGGTATTTCGTCCAAAGGTGGTGTTCTCACTCTTGCCATCTCTAGCTAATTCTGTGGAATTCCGTTGACCATCACAAAACCATTTTGCTCTCATTATGGCATTTTCAGCTATTCTCCGTTTCACAGAATCCAATGTTTCAGTTTCCTTCATTTGGCAATTGTCTCTACCGTCTTTCCCCGTTTCACTGGCATTTCCTTTCTGGACCGTAGCCTCGTGGAGAGGTGGATCGCCAACAGGTGGGTCCCAAAATGCCATTCCTTCCTGTACACTTCTACCGCCCTCTTTAATGAGGTTGAGACCTGCTGACAAGTTTGTGGAGGAAGCATTACAACTGGTATCTAAAGCAGCATTCACGTTCCCATTTTCAGAAGGCTTCTCGCCGGCCAGATCGGCGACAGACCAAGCACAGTCTCTGACGTCTTTCGCTGTGGAGCCCTCAGGAATGGCCGCCTGAAGAAGACTTGTTCTCTCGCTGACCAGGTTAGGGTTTAGTTCTTTGCTGAAACAACACCCCATACTTTAATGTGTGAAAGGACGTCTATGCAAGCCGGTGAACAAAAACTAGCTCCTCTCACAAGCTCCTCGGAGAGGGAAAGAGAGACAGAGGCGCACGCTATGGCTGCTTACCCCCTCCCCAGACCCAAAATAGCACATTTAAAATTATACAGCTGACTCACATGGGCCCATCACTCAAATGCGAATTCTCTCCAACGATTGGTGCTTCAATGGACGCTGCACTTGCATTGTATGAATGGGATCAGCAACTTGGCATGGTCCCAAAACACAAGGGTGGTTCACACAACCGCCTGTTAAGCCCTTTCACAACGCCCAAAGCTGGGCAGGGTGTCTCAGTAGTTTTTATTCTGTAATCACAATTACTTAACATACTTCAAAAGACTAACCGGCGATGTGTTGGTTATACTTTACCAAAAGGGGAATCTCTTTCTCCTTTGCTTCCTGTGACTGCTGCACCTGTGGCTCCACGATAGTTTTTCCTTCCTGGTCTGAAGTCATGAGCTGTCCAGGTTCTAGCTCCGAACGCAGAGCTCTCCAGACCACCAGGGAACTGTGGATGACGAAACAATGGAGACAAATCAATTACAAATCATTCACAAAATCAATTTAATTGACATATAAGGCAACCTATAAATGGTTTGCATCATAAGTAATGTGCTATAAGATTCAACAATATTCACAGCACAATATTCATTAAAATAACACCAATTACCAACCAATGATACTTTTACTTCCAATATTGTTCAAAAGTTTGAGGGATTTGTAAAATAACCCTTTTACTCGGTATTTGACAATAAAGCGGTTACAAAAGATTTCCATTTCAAATAAGTGCTGAACTTTTTATTCAATATGAAAAAATGAATCACAATTTCCACATTAAGCAGCACAACTGTTTTCAACTTTGATAACAATGTGAAATGTTTCCTGAAGACCAAATCCTCATAAGCATATTCAAATTACTTCTGAAGGATCATGTGACACTGAAGAAAGACTGGAGTAATGGCTGCTGAAAATTCAGCTTTGCTATCACATAAATATAAACTACAACTATTTTAAACTGTAATCATTGCACAATATTAGCTATTTTACTGTATTTATTCAATAAAAGCAGCCTTGGTGAGCATAGGAGGTTGTTTTTAAATGACTTAATGACCACAAACATCTGAACAGTAGTGCGTGTGTGTGTGTGTGTGTGTATATATTATCTTTATATATTATATATATATACTGCTTATATTATCATATGTCATTTAAAAAACATAAAACAACTCCATCATCAAATCAAAAACTTCTCGTCTTACAGTTTTGACAATATGTACAAATTCTTAAACCTTCTGAGGGTTTTTTTACCCCCTAATCTGTACAGTAGAGCTGACTAGTCAATATAACTACTGGGGAAAGCATCTCTGATTGAGCTGACTTCATCAAAACCTACAAACACTTAACATGCTGAAAAAGGAACTGTCTGTTACTGAAAACTGTTTAAAATACCAGATATCTCAAATTGATTACTGTCTTTAACAGACTGCAAGATTGCATTCATGAGAAACCCATTCTTTAAAACACTTGTGTAGTCATTTAAACAGAATCTGAGTAAAAAGCATCTATACTGTAATCAAAACAACGGTTATGAAGTATGATACAGTCACATTTATGTATACAAACATCAATAATGTATACACATCCAAAATAAAATCATTCTACCACGTGCTTTAACAAAATATTTAATGCACTTTAAAACTGAATTAACTACGCATCTAGGGGAAGATAATATACGTATTTAACATTTGCTTGATCGTGTTATCATTAAGAAATACATACATTTGATCTGTCAAATGCGAATGCTGACTCAAAACAGTCCTTTCAAATGACACATGGGGCATGTTTACATTATGACAGTACGTAAACATGACAGCACCGCAATGAATAACCACTTAAAATTACCAATATTTAAATGCCGTGTTATAAAACGACATGTAAAAACCATATGCAAACTAAATGATGATTGAAAATTACATAAATGCATTGGAGATGTCAAATCAACTCAATCCATATGTCAAAGCACATGAATGCTGCAGGCCACAAACAGACAGCTGCTAGCTCAACCAGTCAAGCTATCCTTCTCTATAAAGTTAACTGCGCACGAACATATTATAAACAAACTTTAAAATTCTTGAAATCTTCAACTATCAAACATAAAATGTCAAACATCCATCAAACCGCTTATTTAAACAGGAAAATAACAAGAGTGTCTGTGTTAGCCGACATGCTAAAGACTGGCAGATATTGAGAAGTAATACAGCTAGCCTTTACAGTTAGCGCAAGTTGCTAACTTCAAATGTCGAATAAACACTTCAGATATTCATTTTTGCATCAAATTACAGTCTAAAACTAAACAGGGACGAAAAGCTTGATTATATATGCGCGATAATCGCGCGTATGAGTTTCCACTCACCTGTTTCTGCTCTCCGCGCACGGGAGACTGTTTGCGGCCCGAACGTCTGACTTCCACGGACAAAACTTAGAAAACAAATCCACAAATCCGTGCAGGAAACTTTCAAACCACCACAAAACCTTCAACAGCCTCCAAATACCACCAGCTCCTCGATATCAGGCCTGATAGTGAACTTTAAAGGTCTGTTTGGTGATGTTTAAGTGACTGGCTAACGTTTGTTGTCGAGATGGTAACAACACGAGAGTGAATGTGTGTTATTCTTCAAAACGGCTTAAGTCTCAGTGCGAGAAACGCGACTAACTATAACTGTACGTGCTAGTTAAACTGCGATATGATAAGGAACGGAGCCACACGCCTCTTCCCTCCCCGTGTATTTGTGTCCGGAGTTGAGCTTCACTCTCTCGGCCAAACCGCACCACGAACTCCCGCCCAGAGCAGCTTTATTGACTAGCCCGCCCACTCTCCACTGCGGCCCTTTCAATAACTCAACGGCTGTATATTCTATCCGCGTTTGGCTGCAGTTCAATGAACGCTGTCGATAGGGGGCGCTATAAGACAACGAATTGTGAATGCTCTGACGTCCATAAAATTAAAAAGTTAAAAGCTTTTTGGTTGTTATGGTATTGAATGAAGGCATAAGGTGCTTAAATTTAAAGCGCGTGACTGTATTTTGTGTAAACAGAAGCTTTTTTTATTTATTTTTATTTGCTACTTGTCCATGACCTCATCACAACAGACCCTTTTTTACACTGATGTAAACTATGTTGGTGCATAATAAATGTACATGTGTTTAAATGTATAAATGACTTTGGTAAAGGTGGCAGCACTGGTAGCGCTACATCTGATAAGGAATGTAACCAATCAGGATCTTCACTGAGCAGCGTGTGACTCATGTGAATGTGAGTGGATGGTCTGGCTTGTATTAAAAGATTCTGTGCTTCCGTTTCATCTGCAAGATTTTTCGGTTGGTTGAGATAGACTACGGATACTGATAAAGGCCAAAAAGGATTTCTGATCTCATGTGAATGTGCTGTTGTTCTCAAACCTTCTTAGTGCAAGAATTAAAAATCTGTGAGAACAGTCATTAATAAAAATGACATATCTTTTTATAACCTATCCACCATCCTAGTAGGCCTAATGTCAGACTGACTGAACAAAGGTGTAATAGTGAAAGATGACAGGTAACCAGGAAAAAGATAAAAGCTTTTAAAAAGTCAAAGAACACTTCTATAGGCTATTTCGTAATATTCTTTTCAAGGCTTATCTATGCTTAGAATGGGTTTAGTGGCTCTACAGACATCATAATGACCTGTAAGCCATCAGATACAGATGTACGTGCAGTTTCAGGGCCAAATGTTGCCAAATGTTGTTTAATGCTTAGCTAATATGATGTTTTTATTGTTTTAAATTAGGGCTGCAAAATAATTAATCATGATTAATCGGATTCATAATAAAGGTTTATGTTTACATGCTATATGTGTGTGTAATGTGTATATTTATTATGTATATATATATATATATATATATATATATATATATATATAAATATTCACACATGTTTTTTAATATTTGTATATGTATTTATCTTATATATAATTTATATTATATATAAATTCATCTATATGAATTATAGAATATATGTGAAATTTTCTATATGAATCTAACATATTTTTCCTTAATATATACATGTATGTGTGTGTATTTATATATACATAATAAATACACACACACACATATAGCATGTAAACAAACTTTTATTTTGAAAGTGATTAATCCCTATTTTAAATTAATTAATTCAGTCAAATAATTTGCCATGAATAGAAGAAGTGCATGTTTTTCTGCACCCTCAATAAGGAAAACAGACCCTTTTTCAGTTGAAAAACACAAAAATATCATTTTGTGCATAAAAATACTTTTTTTACTAATGGTGTCTTGGATAATTGACACACTATTTTCCTGTTTAACACTGTAAAGCTGCTTTGACACAGTCTGTATTGTATGAAGCACTACATACCCTAAATAAAGGCAACTTGACTTGAAACGTGACATAATACATGCAAATGTGTGTAACCTTAAAAATATCTAAAATTCTAAAATTTGATACGATATATTTTAGTTACAATAATTTGTATTTTTAACAGGATTTTAACTATTTTTATTAATAACTTGTATTTTTATTTGTGTATAATAATTGGTAGAATCTGTATTTTTGTATGTATTAAAATATATTCCATATTAAAAAGAATTTCTAAAAGTGTTACAAGGCAATACATTTTATTGTAGCCTACTGAAAGAAAAAAGTCAGTCATCATTTTAATAAAATATTATACTTATATAATCTAAAATATATATAGAGAGAGAGAGGTGGGGGATACAATATTTATTTATTCATTAATTTAAATATAAATAATTGAAAATAAAGAGAAAATACTGGGTGCAGGCTAATGAGGGTTTTGATTTTTTTTTTTAAAAACGACGAAAAAATAAACTAAAAATTACTATCTTTTTTTTTAATTTGCTTGGAAAAATGCCTACAGTAACACATATGATCATGAGGGACACAAAATGCAACCTTTGCGAAAAAAAAACGACCCATCTACTATCTCAGCAAGGTAAACTTGATCTCTTTATCGCTCCCAAACAAGGCTTTTATTTTTGCTTTGTGTAAAAATATCCTCTGTCCACCAGGAGGCGACCTCAGATCAGTCTCCCATCGCGCCATTTCGTTGCGGTAAAAGCCGCCAGATGGCAGTTTAGGATTGCTTCTCTCAGGAAAGGCGCGGTTCTGCTTCAGGTCTAATTTACAATATAAAAACATAAACTATTTGGTCAATTAATCGCGCCAATTATTACTGACGCGTGTCCCGGAGGACCCCTTTTAGCGGTTGAGGTGAGTTTGTACGAGTTTTGCAACAACTGAGTCTGAATCTTTCCGTGGGGCGCGCGTTCACTGCGTAAATCGAGCTTGCATTAAAGATGGAGGACATGCAAGAGAGAGTGTGTGTGTGTGCATGTGTATCTGTGTGTGTGTGTATGTGTGTGTGTGCGTGCGTGCAGGGGGGATGGGATCAATTCTCGAAGGACAGTGTGTGTGTGCGCGTGTGTGTGTGTGTGTATGCCCCCTGCCCTTGGTGGCACTGTCTTCCATTTCACTCACGGCTATATTATCTTAATAAGCTGATGTGCATGTGTTTCGGTGTGTTATTGCAGGAACGAGTGTGACATTATGTCTTCCTGCCGCCATGCACGCGAACAGACAGACAGTCAGTCAGCGCGCGAACTGCTGTTGTTCTCTGATGCTCTCGCGCTAGTCGCTGCTCGTTTGAAATGTAACGTCTGGTTTGTGTACTTAACTTTCCTACACTTCCCCGAGTTGTCACGAATAATATGCCGTATTTACAGACTTAAGTGATGGAGGTTGGTGTTGGTTAAGTAATTTGGGGTCAGTAAAAGATAAACAGCTCAACTTTTTGGTTCAAAACGTACATAACTTGGTTAACTAGCGTAAAACCTCTGAGAGGAAAAATGTGTGGAGTGTTACTTACGTGTTTTGAATCATTCAAAGTGCAGTTATTGCTTTTCTTACTCACTTTAAAAACATTGATGTCCAAATTTAGCCGGTAGTTACTTCATGAAGGTTTGTTTTTATGAGTAGAGGAGGAGTTTAGACCGTACATACATAGTTCAAGCTAGTTCAAGGACTATATCTGGTATTTGATCACTAAACTGAGCGATTAAACTCTTCTAGGTGCAATATGTTTTATATTCATTTAGACTGAAAAAAAAGTTATGGTTGTGTATACCTTCTTGAACAACATAACATGCTCACTGACCACTTGGAAACTAATCATTCATCTTGCTTCATTCTTGTGTTTGTAAAATATAATCTAGTTTGTAATCTGTTTGCTAACCAAGTTGTCACAGATGGATGGTTCCTCTATCCAGACTGAATGAACATCATTTGAAAGCTCATGCTTCTCCATCAATCAACTTTCTGTTTATTTTCCAATGCAGTAATGTACGCACATAATTTGTTTTAGGTTATACTGCTTTTTGAGGTGAGGTGTTGGCAGGTGACTGTAAATTCTCATCCTGGAACTGAGTAAGCACTGAACAAGCGATATCCAAATGTTGTTTGTGCACTTTCTGAGTGTTGATTCAGCACTGAACCATACAACACTTTGATGCTTTTTGAGGAAATGTGGTTTATTTATTTATAAAACGAGAGAGGATTTTGTCAGTGCATCAAGTACTTTTAAGAGATGAGAAGAATTTGTTTACCTCTGTTGAATGAAAATATAAAATAGATATAGCAAGGTAATATCAAAATGGGAAAACATCCTTCCTTGAAAATATTAAGGAATTTTAAATTTGTGTTTTCCATGCCTGGAAATCATATTTATTAATCTAATTCATTACATTTTAAGGGTTTAATATGCTAGAAATTGCCCTTAGAGTAGAGTAAAACTACAGATTTGCACATTTGTGGCTGAATTGTTCTTTTCGATGAATTTGTTCCTGGTTTACAAATTGGTCTGATTGATGCATTTGCTAATCAGTCTGTTTTTGAAAGATTTTTTAAAAGTTATTATGTGATAAACAACTTTTTTTCTTTTTCTTTTTTTTAATGTACTGGCCAAAGTGAAATAAGTTTATCCTTAGCCATCAAATCTATTTGGTTTTTGTAAGATACACTTATGGCAGACATGAGTAATAGTATAACATTAGAATTGCTCAAGTTTCGCAATTTCTAGTACCGTGCAAACCGCTTTGATGGAAGACTATTGTGATGAGGATTTTAGATGGGATTTGTGCTGATTGATGAAACCCACATTAATATAAATGGCTTCGGACACTTTAGTGTTTGATATGTAGTCTGTCTACATGCCTCACGCTAAAACAGTAAAGCTGCTACTTGTTTGTTACTTAAAATTGTTCTGCTGAATGTTTTAATATCTAAAATCTAATCAATCTCAGAGTGTTAGAGTCATATTTGTAAAGATATTATTGGATTTATTCTAGAAGTACATTAGTCTTATTGCATGTAAGTGTTTCTGTTTGTACTGTTGCCAGGAATCTGATGGCTTTTTAAATACATCAAATAAAGGCTGTGGTTTGTAATTCTATCTATACATCTTGGCATAGGCGAGGGAGGCTTTGTGTAAGGTGTAAAATGGTTGATTTCACAAGAGACTAGGGTTCATCCCTGGAGGACTTACTGTAGACTTCAAATTCAAAACCTAGTACATCATATGTGGGGTTAAAAAAATGTATTTTTCCTTAGTGAAGTTTGTTTTAAACCAGCTCCTTGGCAGGCCTCAGCTCAGATGTGCTGATTTCATTATCTCTCACCTTTATACAGTGAGCTATAAGGCAGAAATATTAAGGACCGCTGCAATTGGTGTCCTTGGCTTTGTTCCTTCTGGAGAACCACATACAGAGAGAAAAAGCTCTCCTTAGTGCATTATACAAGCAAAGATATCACCTTTCTACTTTGGCCATTCATCTTTTTGCATTATTTAGTGTTTGTGTATATGTGTGTGTCTTTATGTTATGCTAAGATACCAAAAGATGCATTTGTTGTTTTTATATGATTATTTTGCCAATGAATATTTTCAGAAGCTTTGTTTCTGAAACCAGCCTTATTCAAACAGATGTTTATTGGAATAACTGATGCCCGGATAGTCATATTAATATTAAACTAGCGTGACTTCACCTTTCTGTTGTAGTATTATGCCCTCTCCTGAGTGCGGGTGTTTTTGGCAAGCAATTTAGATGCGTGACATGTATTCCAGGAGGCCGTTGTTGCCATGGAAACACCCTCACTGTCGGTCATATGCTCTTATCCTGGAATTTTATTGGCTGTGTTACTAAGATCAATGAATGTTGCTTTAAGAGATAAGAAAAATCACATCACCTGTGGGATGAATGAATAGTTTTAATTACAGAAGTGGATGTAGAATTTTTTTTAATTTATTTTTTTTTTTTTTATGATTAATAATGTGAATGGGCTTTTAATGTTTGTGAGATCCTAAAGACAGGTTTGAAAGGGTGTATACATGCATGTATGTTTATGACCGGTTTATGTGTTTATTAAATGTTTCTGTTTAAATAATAGACTTGCTTACAGTATAAACCTGTATGGAATAGTTTAGCTCTGCGGTACAACTTTACATAGTCAAACATTGTTTTGACTATCTGTATTTATTTTATAGTATAGTAGTATAGTAAGTTTAGCTTACTGTGCTTTTTAGAATTGATTGTATACCCTAAAAAGGCAAAATACGTTAGGGATAGGGATAGTTCAACAGAAAAATGTTTAAAAATTCATTCATCATTTACTCTCTCTCTTGTTGTTCCAAAACCTTCCTTTCTTCGGTGGAAAAGAAGATATTTTGAGAAAGTCATGCAGGTTTGGAATGATGTGAGGGTGATTAAACGATTAACTTTTTCTTAAAAACTGAGAAATAATGCTTACAAGTTTAATAAATGGTTGGATATCATATTCTGTTTTCTCTGTATCTGAATTTAGTCTAGCTAAATCTGTCAATAACAAAAAGATCATAGTCTAAAACACCCACTGTCAAATTTTGTCAGTTTATTTGCAATTTCCCTTTTTAATCGTATTATGTAACATTGTAGTTTGCATAATTTAATAATTTTCTATCACTTTCTATTTAGTTAATTACTTTTTCCACATTTTCTAAGCTGATTTTGTGTGAAATCTGTGGAATGGATTTAAATAAAATGGTTAAAGAGTATTGTGCTTATGTTGGTATCCAAAATATGTAAAAAAAAAAAAATAATAATAATAAATAAATAAACATTGAAGTGGCAGGGAATGTTTAGAACTTTGAGTAGCAGCTGGTCTAATTCTGTGGGAACTGATTCTATGTAGGCCTGGTAATTCAAGCCTTTTCAATGTTAAAAACGGTGTACAAGTGAGCAGCTCTGTAGGAAGAGTGTTAGCGGTTAAACAAACAATGTTAAATTTATCTCCAAGATCTTTTTGTGTCATTTAGCTAAAGGCTGAATTCCTCATTGACGAGCCACATGAAATTACATTATTTAGAAAGTCAGTGTTAGTAATGCCTCTCGCTGCGGCCCACTCGCTTGAAAATACCTTGATTACACTGATGTCTTAAGACAGAATTTGATCTATAAAACATTGAGTTTTCTTTCAAACCTGAGGTGGAAATGAGTGTCTGCAAGAACGCTGCTTTTCTCAGTCTCTCAGGGCAATTGTCAAGCTATTTTCAGTGTTTCACAGATCATTAGAGACTGCTGCCTGTCTTTAGCGCGAGTGTTTATGAGATGAACAGATGAAGGGATATATAAATCCACTCCCATTCAATCTGAATAACAATCTTTACTTCTAAACCAGCCCACGTATGGACTAAGACAGATGTAAAGATAAAGATTTGATCTCAGATAGTAGATGTACAGTGTTAAAAAGACCAAGTTATTCTGACACCAGGATAAATAATTGCTAAGGAAAGAGGGAATGGTGCACATAAGGGTTTTTATTTAAAATGTGCCTTGTTTTGTGAACAAGTTTGTGTGGTTATGATTAGCTACTTATAGTACATTTTAGCAATAAGGATTGATTTACATTGTTAGTGCTATGATACACGAGTTTAGCTACAGAAAACAATGTTAATGCACTAATAACTTATTATACAACTGATATAAAGTGTAACTATTTTGTTACAGTTTCGTAACTCTACCCCGTTCTAAGGAGAACTTGCATTTAGACAAAAAAAAATCTTTCATTTTCACATTTTCTTTTCACCGTTTTAATTAAGAGTCGGCGAGGGAGGTTGAAATCTGTGTGACAACTTGCTCCTTGTCATTGTTAGTTGTGTACTGTAACTGTGCGCTTCTGAAAGCATTGTTTTCTGTGGAACCACTTTAATTGAGTCTATTCTGGTGATGTTTTCCTGCTTAAAGATGATGTGTTTTAGCAGTAAGAGATGAACTAGAAAGTCATTATGTAACATAAGCATGAAGAGGTTCTCTTCATCGAACAAAACCATCAAAGCTAAGCATCAGAGAGGTTTGTGCATGATGCACACACTCAGAATGGGCAGTTTGATCTAATGTAAGCCAAACTGAAGCGTACCGAGATTCAGTGTCTTTTCCAGATTTAACCCCATTACTAATTCAGCTAAGTGCCCAGAGTGATTTGAAAGAAATTTGTTGTGCATGAACTTGAAAATAGCCAGTTATCGGATGCAAGGAAAGGGACATAATTGGTCTGATTTAAAAGCATCGCACCCAGCCGGTGCCAAGAATAGCCTCATTTGACTGTCATCATACAGTGCAAACCATTTAATAGTGTGTCCCCAGACTCTAATGAATCTGTGCTGCTTGCTCTACCAGCTCGATGAGAAGCTGCAGGCCCATTAGCACATTCACTGATCCATTGAGTTGCTTTCAGGGTTTGTTCTGTGCAATGCCATTACTGGCCTCATCTACACTTCTTTTTCCAATTTGACCTCACCATGAGAACCATTTCATCTCGACCCCTATGCGATCTCTTGTACATCTTTTCGGTTTACGTTTTCAATAAAAATGTAATGCATGTTTTGTTTTTTCCAGGTAAATGGGTTTTCTTACGTTTAAGTAAATTTTCTCCTCAGTAAATAGCCTACTGTTTTATGTATCGTGCAGCAGGTCGCTTCAAGAGAGCCGTCAATTGAAGATCACATGACTAGCTGAAGGCCTATTTATAACCACACTGTTATTGGACACTTTTGCTGAATAATCATTACGGAATATGCAGGTTAAAACAACCAAATGAGTCATTGTATGATGTTGTTGTTTTTTAGATAAGGAAAAACTGAAACTGAAACTAAATCTAATATTAGTTTTGATTTGTCTATTTTTATTTGAAAAACAGGATACTTACTTGTATGACTGGAAATAGGGGTGATAACTTGCATTAAAAGTACATGTGGTTGTCTGAGTTTAGGGTGGGGCAACCTGTTTGGTAATAGTAATGGCAGGTTCGGAAAACCTTTGTGGAAACAATTGTTTCGTTTAGTTCTTCTAATGCTACAAACATTCCACACTGTACCTTTAAATACCTCACAAGATTGGAGGTTAGTTGCAGATTGGCTGCTCGTAGTCATAGTCGAGAAAAAAAAAAAAAGATCTTTTACCATGAGCCATTGAACTGGTGAATGTTTCTCTATTGTATATTGCTGACATTGACATTCATATTCTAGTATTCCCAAAAGGATTCAGCTCTCTTCACTGTCACCAGCCTCCACCGCTGAGGTGTAAATTACATTTTCTTTCCTGAGCTCTACCCTCAGTACATACTACACTTAACACTTACTCATCAGAGAGAAACAGCATGTCTGCTAAACTACAGCTATTTGTGCATGCGTTATTTTATTCAGTATTTGTTTGTCTTATGTGTCTGCTGCCCATCTCTGGTGAGATTATGTAACGGTCAGCTGTTGAATTTGACAAAACTGTGCAGTCTTTTTTCCGGAGCACAAGCCCAGAGTTTCGGCCTGGGCCATATTTACTGAGATATCCAAATCTGTATGGGGGAGGGGAGCGTTACAGATGCAAAGTAAGGGGTTTTATTTTCTCCTTATGTCCACTTAGAATACCATCTGACAGCAGTTCGCTCTCTAAAACCCTGTATGTAGGGAATTCCACCCTGCATTCCTGTTGAACTCCATCCATATGTCTGTTTCATGCTTACATGCGGTGATTCAAGCGTTTTGAATCCTCAGTATCCACAGAAACATCTATTACTACAGTGTGGAAAGTCTCCTCTGGGGGTGGGGAGCCATCTTGTGTTGGTTAAGATCAAATCATGTGTGAAGATGCATTCAAGTGCATTTTCTATATCTGTCAGGAATGGAAATATTTGCTTTTCATATTATCTAATAGCATAGATATTGTCTGATCTAATTTAGATCCATATACATCCTATCTCCACTTGACATAAATCTGTTTAGCAGTCCTATCTGCCTCTGTTTCTGCTGTTTCCACAGCAACAGGGAAAAGCCATGCTTGGGATGCCCCCTAATGGCAGTGTGTCTTTTGTCAAATGTAATAGGATAATTTTTTTGATTCAAGTACAAGTGATTAAGACAATTGTTATTTTGCTCTAATAAATAAGTAGTCATTATGATTGCATTTTGAGTTGTTGCATATTTTTGTGGTTTTGATCCTTATTATAGTTTAATTGAAAATCATGGGTCATGCTGTCCCTAGTGGATATGTGATGTAATTTTATTTAATTTTTTTTAATTCTTTTAAAATGTCAATTTTAGTCTTCAATTTTAGTATTTTTATGAATACATTTTTTTTTTATATATTTTATTAATTTTTATATATATATATACACACACACACATATATACACTTTTCTGTTCATTAAGTTTTTGTACTGTTTTGCATTTATCTGCACTTAATTATGCTTCATGTCATCCTGATCAGAGCTTCTGTTTTCTCTAAATTCTCAGGTTATGTGGTCTGAAGCATTCTGGGCCTGAACTGAAGAATCACAAACGCATTCACACCATCACTGGGTGATTCATCTTTAGAAGTCTCCTAGTTTTGTCACAAGACACAACATGATCAACTCAGACTTTCCTATTTTGCAGTAAGTAAAACACTTTAAAATGATGGGGACTGATATAAATGTGCACAAAAATGTTGTTGATTAACATTTGCATTACGCTATGCAGGGACTCGTCAAATGACGGGCAAGGCGACACTGTGAGTCTGAGCATGAGTGTTAGTGAGCTGGATGACTCTGGGGAAGGAAAGGGCAAGAAAAAGAGAGGCAGGCCTGGAAAACAAGGAGTAAGATCAACTGATTGCATTAATTTTAACCCTAAATGCATGATGTCAGCAACTCTTCCTGATCTCTGTCTTCTTTTTTTTTGCCAGGCGGCAAGTAAGAAGGCCCGAAGGTCTCCAGTTGATAAAGGCGGGAGGAGGCCTAATGGAGTGGCCCATCAGAATGGAGAGGGCACAGACCCCAGCACTCTGTTTGAGGTGGTCAAACAAGGCAAAAGTGCCATGCAGGTAAAACACAACACGTGTCTTGCTGTCTGTTTCTGACAGTTTGAAGTGGAATTATGCTAAGTGACTGTTGTTTTTCTTTGCATTTGTTTCTAGTCGGTCATTGATGACTGGATTGAGTCTTACAAGCAAGACAGAGACCTTGCACTCCTAGATCTAATCAACTTTTTCATTCACTGTTCTGGATGTAAAGGTAATTTATGTAATTTCTTTCTCAACAGTTCCAAAGTTGCTTTTTTTTTTTTTTTTCTTCCAAACTACGTATTTTGATCAATTACAATCGTAGGAATTGGTTGATGAGAAAAATATATTCAACTTTCTCAAATGACTGTGTATCTNATTTTATTTATTTATTTATTTTTCTTCCAAACTACGTATTTTCATCAATTACAATCGTAGAAATTGGTTGGTGAGAAAAATATATTCAACTTTCTCAAATGACTGTGTATCTAAGCAATTTTAAGTTAAATTACATCTATATCTAGGAACATCTGTATGCACCAACATATATTATTAAACATCTACGTTAATAGTAAGGTAATACATGTGTTTACAGAGGAATCTCAATCAACTGATCACCTGATTCCTATGTACAGCCACAGAAAACAAGATTTGGCAACTATCCCTTTAAATCACCAAGCTCATATGCTGTTGATGAAAATAATTAGATGCTTTGAGAATCATCATTAATTCAAATTGATTTAAATAGGGATAGGAATCTGCAGTTACTCTTCCAAATTATAAGTTTGGGATTGGTAAGATTTTTATTCTTAACAATTTTTAATGGTGTTGAAAGAAGTGTGTGTTTGCTCAAAAATACAGTAAAACAGCAATATTGTCAAATATTATTGCAGTTTTTAAAATGTTCCGTTTTGGTTGAAATGTAATTTATTCCTTTGATGGCCATTACTTCAGTCTTCAGTGTCACATTATCCTTCAGAAATCATTCTAATATGCTGATTTGGTGCTCGAGAAACATTTCTTCTTATTATCAGTGTTTGTCAACAGTTGTGCTGCTTAAAAGTTCAACAACATTTATTTGATGTCTTTTGTATCATTATAAAACCCTTTAATGTCTCATTTGATCAATTTAGTGCATACTTGCTGAAAAAGAAGTATTAATTTATTTCACAAACAATCACAGGCACCGTAAGGATCGAGATGTTCAGGAACATGCAGAATGCTGAAATTATAAGAAAGATGACAGAGGAGTTTGATGAGGTTTGTTTTCATTTTTGACTGTATTTTTGTCCACCTGAATTCGTAAACTTTAATGAATTAATCAATTTCTCTGCTCATCAAATCCAGGACAGTGGCGACTACCCTCTCACAATGGCAGGGCCGCAGTGGAAGAAGTTCCGATATAACTTTTGCGAGTTCATCATGGTTCTGATCCGTCAGTGCCAGTACAGCATCATCTATGATGAATACATGATGGACACCGTCATTTCTCTGCTCACTGGGCTCTCAGACTCACAGGTCCGAGCCTTCAGACACACCAGCACGCTGGCAGGTCAGTCATTCACCATTGACCTTCACGTTATACCCGATACTGCAGTTGAGTTATTCATTTCATTTAATGTCGTGTTTCTGCTACAGCAATGAAACTGATGACAGCCCTGGTAAATGTTGCTCTGAACCTGAGCATCAATCAGGATAACACACAGAGGCAGTATGAGGCCGAACGGAATAAGGTCGCAGGGAAAAGAGCCAACGAGAAGCTGGAACTGCTGCTGGAGAAGAGGAAAGAGGTGGGATGGCTTCCTTTTCTTTCAAGTTTTGTTCTGTGGTCTCATGAACACGGTTTTCAATGTGTTTTCTTGTTTATTTCATCTTCTAGCTCCAAGAAAACCAAGATGAGATTGAGAACATGATGAACTCAATCTTCAAGGGTATTTTTGTTCACCGTTACAGGTGAGTGGCATACAATTTGTGAGCAATTTTTTACTTTTCAATGACACATTTTTTTACTTTTAAAATCCTTATCCAATAATCACAAATGACTAGAAACTAGGGCTGTGTATCACCAGCAAAGTCACGATACGA